>CATIWK010470685.1:0-20006 GCA_949634005.1 Mallotus japonicus
TTTCTTCGCAAGAATCAGAACCTGAGTACTACACTGATGAGATCATCAAAGCGATTATGATTGTAAGTGCTCTGTTTCTACTCTGTTTATTTATTTATTTAATTTTAAACTCTGCAAGCAAATTGGTTTTAAGCATCGATCGTAGCACACGGATTTAAATACCCATTTGGAAATTAATTAATCTTTGCTCCCAAAATTCTTTTTTTTTTTTTAACAACGAAGAAGGTCAATGGATAATGAATATACTACTTCTATACAAGCACATGCCAAAATCAACCATATTTCTACTCTCAATGGCAATTGATAAATCACTAGATTGATGACAATTATAATTTTTTTTTGGAATTTTCTTTAATATGTTGAAAGAAAATTAATTAATTTGTTTTATTGCCTCAGCATATAATATTTTGTTTGAACCACCAATATCTAGAATCCATTGAATTTCAAATAATCTGATTCAACTCAGATTGCAAAAGTTTTCTAGCAACATATGAGTTTTATATGTTTAGGCAAAACATATAATTTTCATTTCAAAGAATATAAATTTTATGTTTATTTTGTAATCTTATTTAATATAAAAAATTTTATTTAGTTTTAATATATTTTTTTGAAAATTATTTTTAATATATTGTTTTTTTTTTTTTTTGAAATCTTTTTAATATATTGTTAAACACATAAAAAGTTATCATTGTTTTTTTTTTTTTTAAATAAAAAAAAAATTATCATTGTTAACATGCCTTTTCCTTTTTATTCTTAGTATACTTAGGTGGCCATAATATGTGAACCGGCCGGTTTGTGGTTTCATAAAAAGTGGAACCAAATTAGAACCTTTGCTTCCCTCAATTTCAGACGCGTTCATTTTCGATCGGTTTATGACTTTTGTGGCCTGTTTGACTGTTCAGTGATATTTTTTAAAAAAATTTTATAGTATGAAACTAGAACTGACCGGTTTAAAATTGAAACTACTGGTTCTAATTCTATTTCAATATAAACTGGCTTTGAACTAACCCCTTCAATTCTAAAATGATTTTGAGCCCGTTCTGGATTTGATAGATTTTAGTCTTGGGTTTGACATAAAATGAGAGAAATAAAAGGCATGAGATTGTGGAGCTGAGCTACACAACTCCGATCCCCTACCATATTTACGATAAATAATAATAATAATAATAATAATTAATTTTGATTAAAATCTCCAGCTCCACATCTGAAAATTTCTCTTTGCTTATATACTGCGTCACTAGTCAAGTTTTATTTTATTTGTTGCTGTTAAAAATAAATAACATTTATTTTATTTTTTTAATAAATAAAACTTTTAAAATATTTTAAATTTAAGTAAGAAATTTATCTAGTATTTTTAGAGAACAAAAAGAATAGCAACAAAAGATGAAATAGTTAACTAAATGTAATTTTTGATTTTTTTTTTTCATTTTATACTTTTTTATCCCATAATTATAAGGATTCTAATTATTTTGAAATTCGAATTGAATTGACGCACAAGAGGAGCAAAGTTCTTTCAACTTTATTTGTTTATACATAAAATTTGAATTTTTTTTGAGGCTACATAAAATTTGAATTTAAAATCTTATTTCAAGAAAAATTTCTTACCACTTGGATCAATATGTCCTTAAATTTTTTTTTAAATAAAAAATAAAATAAAAATTATGGATGAATTCGAGGAGTGATCATAAATATTTTAAAAATAAAACAAAATAAAATGACCAATGGCAAAACCTGTCGCGGCTTTGGGCATGGCGTGAGAGATTTGGGATAAAGTCCCCAACTATCATGGTTTGATGAATTTTCTAGTTTAAAAATATCTCATTGCCCATTCTAATGCCACTGTTGGCTATATCATAGTTAGATATGCATTACTTGTTATGCCATTGTTTGTTTAGAATAAATATTAATTACTTTTTGAATTTTCGTTTTTAAAAAAAAAATAATTTATTTTTTATCTAAATTATTGATATTTAAAATGTATTTGGTTCAAATAAATTCTATAAAATTTTGTGAAATTTATTTACAAATGAAAGTGAGTATATTTGGTTTAAATGAAAACTTTGTAAAATTCATTTCCAATTCTAACTTCTTAATTTAATAAAATTGCTTAATATTAAATCCATTATTATTGATAAAAATGTGTTTGATTCAAATGAATTTGAAATTCATTTGAAACAAAAATGAATTCTTAATGAAATTAAATCACATAAGAGGTTGGAGTCCACTATAATTAATGTGTATTTATATATTTTACAGAATTTGATATTTGCTGGAACAGACACATCGGCATTGACACTAGAATGGGCAATTGCTAACCTGCTAAACCATCCAGGTGCATTGATAAAGGCAAGAGATGAAATAGACAACCAAGTTGGCCAAGAATGCTTGCTAGATGAACATCATCTCTCAAACTTACCTTATCTCCGGAAGATAATCCTTGAAACACTTCGATTATACCCAGTAACCCCACTTCTAGTTCCTCACGTAGCATCCCAGGATTGCACCATTGGAGGGTACAATGTGCCATGCGACACAATGGTATTGGTAAATGCATGGGCTATACATAGAGATCCTACACTTTGGGATGACCCATTAAGTTTTAAACCTGAAAGATTTGAAAATGGAGAAGGGGAAAGTTTTAAGCTACTGCCATTTGGGTTGGGAAGAAGGTCTTGTCCAGGTGCCGGTCTAGCCCATCGTGTCATTGGTTTGACTTTAGGGTCACTTATCCAATGCTTTGAATGGGAAAGGGTTGGCCAGGAGGAAGTTGACATGAAAGAAGGTACAGGGCTTACAATGCCTAAAGCTGAGCCATTAGAGGCCTTATGCAGAGCACGCCCTATCATGAAGAAGATTCTATCATAACCTGTTTAGTACATAATCATCCGGTAATAATGTTTTGATATATATATATAATTTTCAAATAGGGTGAATTACTATTTGCCCATAGTTTGCTATATTGTATTATAGTTTACTATATTCTACTATTTGGTCCTTGACGTTTAAAATTTATATTATATTTCCCTCTATTTTGTAAAATTTACTATTTACCATTTCTGTCAAATTTTTTGTTACAATTACTATTAACTGACATAACAATTATCAAGTAAATACTATTTGGCCCTTCAACTTGAATATATTATACTATTTACCCTCACTATTTGAATATATTATATTAGTTGCCCCTGAAATTATAAAATATATTTTTATTATCGAACTAATTGCTTAACCAAATTTATATTAAATTAAATTATCATTGACTATAAAAATGATAGTTTTATTAAAAATAATTTAATAAAAATTAAAATAGTCTAATCAAAATTTTAATCAAATAACAATTAATCCCAATCTTAGAAATATCTTGACTTAAATGTTAATTTAAAATGTTTATATAGCATATAAAAATTAACTAAGTAAATTCTCTTTTTAACTTTAAAATTTAATTTTTTTTATTTGAATTGTTAGTTTAGATTATTGAGTTAATAAGTTATATTTATGAATAAAATTAATAATCTTAAATATTTAATTCACATACCCATAATTGAAAACAATTCAAACAAAGAATCAAAATTAAAAAGAGAATTGATTTAATTAATTTTTTTTAATGCAACATAAATATTTTAAGTTATTATTCAAGTAGAGATATTTTAAAACTAATACTATTTAATTAAAATTTTAATTATATAAAATTAAAATTAAGCATTTTGTGTTTTTATGTAAACGATATAGTTATCATTTTATAGTTAAATTCTAAGAAAATTAGTTTCATAACAAAAATATATAATTTCTAAATTTTAGGGGGCTAATAGTATAATATATTCAAGTAAAGGGGGCAAATAATATTTACTTGATAATTGTCATGTCATTTAACAGTAATTGTGACAGAAAATTTAAATGAAAGAGTAAATAGTGTAATTTTTATAATATAAAAGGGGGAATAATATAAATTTTAAATGTTATGAACCAAGTAGTATAACCAACATATGTTGGTCTAAATGACAAATAGCTTAAATTTTCTTAAGTAAAGTTTCGGATTTGAATCTATGTTTCGAGTTCGACTCTATGTATGGTGAAAATAGGTATCGATAAAGTTTTCTCCTAGTGAGTTCACCTGGCTCAAACTCTGAATTAGTCGGAAAAGCATCATATTTAAAAAAAAAAAAACAACAACAACAACAACAATGTGATGATTCAAACTCAGCATATTTAATTGAAATATTACTTCACTAAAAATTTAGACATTGAAGAAGGCTAAAGATGAAATAGATTATCAAGTTGGCCAAGAATGTTTACTAGATGAAAATGATCTACCCAAATTATCATATCTTCAAAACATTATCTCCGAAACACTTCGGTTACACCCAGTAGCTCCACTTATAGTTCCTCACATTTCATCTGATGATTGCACTATTGGAGGATGTAACGTGCTGCGTGGCACATTGTTATTGGTCCTGAGAGATTTGATAGTGGTGAAGTAGAGGCTTATAAGCTAATGCCATTTCGTTTATTGGTTGGATCAAGTGGCATTTTTAGGCCATGTGGTATGCAAAGATGGCATACAAGTGGACCCAAAAAAAATTAAAGCCATTACAGAGTGGCCGAGACCTACAACGGTCACTGAAGTAAGGAGCTTTCTGGGTTTAGCTAGTATTATAGGAGATTTGTGAAGGATTTCTCCACGATTGCCGCACCTTTAACAAGATTAACCCAGAAGAATGTCAAGTTTGTGTGGACGAATAAATGTGAGGAGCACTTTTAGATGCTTAAAGATAGGTTGACTTCAGCTCTAGTGTTGACTTTGCCTTCAGGAAATGAAGGGTATACGGTGTATTATGATGCTTCTCGAGTAGGATTGGGTTGTGTATTTATGTAGAATAGAAGAGTGGTAGCTTATGCTTCTCTTCAGTTAAAGAAAACACGAGCAGAATTACCCTACTCATGATTTGGAAATGGCAGCAATAGTGTTTGCATTGAAGGTTTGGGGGCATTACTTGTATGGTGTAACTTGTGAAATATACACCGATCACAAGAGCTTAAAGTACATTTTCCAGCAAAGAGACTTGAATTTGAGACAAAGAAGGTGGATGGAACTTCTGAAAGATTATGATTGCTCCATTTCATACCACCAGGGTAAAACTAATGTGGTAGCTGACGCGTTGAGTATGAAGTTAGCAGGAAGCCTTGCTCACATTAACACGGAAAGGAGGCCAATCATTAAAGAATTACATGAACTGATTGGTCAATGGTTGCAATAGAAGGTAACCAAGACATGTTTATTGGCTCAATTAATAGTACGATCAGTGTACTTGGATAAAGTCAAAGCAGCTCAGAGAAGGGACCCATAATTACAAAGGATAATGTCAGAGGTACAACAAGGCCAATCCAAAGACTTTGTAATTGATAGTAAGGGTATACTACATTTGGGCACTAGGTTGTGTGTGCCGAATGTGGATGAGTTGAGAAAAGAGATTATGGAAGAAGCTCACTTTTCTATTTATAGTGTTCATCCAGGTTCTACCAAGATGTATCGTGATTTAAAAGATACATATTGGTAGAATGGGATGAAAAGAGATATTGCGGAGTTTGTATCCAAGTGTCTCACATGTCAACAGGTGAAATTAGAACATTAAAGACCCTCGGGATTACTGCAACAGTTACCCATTCTTGAGTGAAAGTGGAACATGATTACGATGGATTTTGTTTCTAGATTGCCTCGCACATCAAATGGCTATGATGCCATATGGGTGATAGTTGACAGGTTGAACAAGTCAACTCACTTCTTGCCAATTAAGAAGACTTATACTACAGATAAATTGGCCAGGTTGTATATCAACCGAATTGTTTGCCTGCATGAGGTACCAGAGTGTATAGTGTCGGATATAGGAGCTACTTTTACTTTAGTCTTTTGGCAAGAATTGCATAAGGCATTGGGCACAAGACTTAACTTCAGCACAGCTTTTCATCCTCAAACGGATGGTCAGTCGGAAAGGACCATTCAGACCCTAGAAGATATGCTGAGAATGTGTGTGATAGACTTTGGTGGCCAATAGGATTTACATTTATCATTGATAGAATTTGCATATAACAACAGTTATCATGCAAGTATTGGAATGGCTCCATATGAAGCATTAGATGGTAAGAAGTGTAGATCACCTTTATGTTGGGAAGCTGGGGAGAGGCAACTAACAGGGCCAGAATTAGTGCAAGTGACATCAAAGAAGATTTCTATCATTCAACAGAGATTGAAGACAGCTTTTAGTAGACAGAAGAGTTATGCTGATCCTAAGAGAAAAGATGTGTCATTCTTTGTTGGAGATATGGTATTTCTGAAGGTGTCTCCAATGAAAGGAGTAATGAGATTTGATCAAAAGGGTAAGCTAGCTCTAAGGTACATCGGGCCTTTTGAGATCCGCTCGAGAGTTGGTGATGTGGCTTACAGACTAGTGTTACCACCGGAATTATCATGGATTCATCCAATGGTCTATGTTTCCATATTGAGGAAGTATATTTCTGATCCCTCTCACATTCTTCAACCGCAGACAGTGGAGTTTAGTGAGGATTTATCATATGAAAAATATCCAGTGGCGATGGTGGATCGATAAGTTCGCCAACTCCATACTAAAGAGATTCCTATGATAAAAGTGTTGTGGAGCAACCACACAGTTGAGGACTGTACTTGGGAAACTAAAGCAGACATGCAAAGTCGATATCCTTACTTGTTTGGAAGTTGATGTAAGATTTTAAATTCGATGATGAATTTTCTTAAGGGGGAAAGAATATAATAACCCTTAATTTATTTAAGAAAATAATATATGATACTATTGATGTTGGGTTATTGATGGGTTGTTGTGTTATTGTTCTGTCGTTGATGGGCTATTGATGTGTAGTTGATTTGCTTGTTGTTTGGTTGTTCAGTTGTTATAGTTGATGTTCAGTTGTTGTAGTTGATGTTCAGTTGTTGTCATTGATGTTGGGTTGTTGTCTAGTGGATTGGTTGTTGCCGAGTTGTTGCAGTATTGTTGTTTAGTTGTTGCATGGTGTTAACTCATTTAATTGCCATCACTTATCTCAAGCCCCAAAGTGGAAGAATTAAACGAAAATTTTTCCAAAAATGCGAGGGCCAAAGTGTTAAGTTTCCATCTTCCTCTTCAGATATAGTTGGCAAACATGCGAAAGTTCTAGAAAAGCCCTTGAACTTCCCTATTGTCACTGTAGTACCTGAAAATTTCCCATCTCCGTTCACCGATCAAACGAGCTCCTATTGACCTGAAATTTGGTACCCAACTATTTCTTAACGTCCTCTACACATTGGTGGCGTTCGTTTGAGCAGATTTAGCCCGAAAAATTCTAGATTTTAATTTGAATTTTCAGCCTAAAGTTGATGAAGTTGGAACTTTCATCTCATTGCAACTCAGTCAAGGCTATTTGAGCATCAAAATTTATTATTTTATTGTTTTTAAGGCTATTTTTATCATTTCTAGATTTTTATAATTTTTTCAAGAATTTTGAGAATTTATTTAAAGTTACTTAATGAATTAAATATTATTTATTTAGAGAATTCGGGAGTAAGAGGTGTAGAGCAAAGACAGCCGAGGACGCGTCGACAAGCACGCTCCACCTATGAGTTGATTTTATGAAATATTTGTTGAGAATATTTAAACTAGAATTTCCATGTGGTTATTATATTATTTAAGTTGATAATATGAATTTATTTATGATGTTATATATCTTATTACATGCATGATTATTTATTTTATTATCGTGAATAATATTTGGGAGGATGCTTATTGGAAATTATTTCATTCTTTTTTTTTATGTATTTTAAATATTCATGATATAAAATAATTTGGAGAAATGGTAGAACATGCCACCTGGTGGGTGTCACCAGGACTGTGCGCGTACTAGTAATGATCTATGAGCAGGCTATTTATGGATAGTGAGCCCTGGTCGAGCATTGCTCTCTGGGAAGGATTATGGATTAGGAGCTCTGGTCGAGCGTTGCTCTCTGGGCAGGATTAGTGAATTTTGAGCCCTAATTGAATGACACTCTTCGGGCAGGATTATTGATTATGAGCCTGGTTGAGTGAGACTCTCTGTGCAGGTTTATAGTTAAGCCCTGGTTGAGTAGGACTCTCTAGGCAGGTATATGTTACTGGTTGGACCCTGGTCGAGCTTGCTCTCTGGGCGCCAGTAAATATTTAGTGTAAGAGACCGACTGTGGCTGGACCCTAGTTGAGTTGCTCTTTGGCACCGGCAGTCACTTGGATTAAAGAGAGTCGAAAGGCTAGTAGAATTGAGGTTTAGGATTCTACCATGTTTTCCACCAAAGGTTTTAATTTATATGATTTCGTATGAGAATTTCGTATTTAAGTGATTTGTGAATTTTGGAAAGGATTTTATATAAATATAATTTGAGTAAAAGTAAAGGATTTTAAATATTTATTATATTTTAAAAGTTTTTAATAATTGTTTTAAAACCAACATGCATTTTATAAAATTGATTCACTCAATGAGCTCTGATTCCCCTCAATTTATTTTTTTCAGGATTTCACAATTAGTATGATATTGGTCGCAGTCTGCGCCGGTTTCTTCTTCTCTGACTATCTTGTGTAGGTCTATTTAATATATGTATTGTGTATTAAATTCTAGAACACCGCAGTAGTAAACTATTTTGTATAACTTATTGTGGATTTTATTTGGTTGGAGAAATATATATTTGTGGTGGATTATTGGAGTATTATTTCTTGGAAAATATTTTGGAAGTGTTTATCTTTCCACAAGTTTTGTTTTTGTCCCGGTATAGAGGAAACTCTGTCGGATTTTCTTTAATTTATTAAAGTTGATTAATTTTATTTGCGAAAAATTTCTAAGGCTTACTACAGGTTTCAGAAGCTATACGCTTTTTCATTTCCTAGTGCCGATCACGTGCCCTTTTGGGTTCGGGTCGTGACAATTTTTGGCCACAAAAACCTTCCAAATACTAAAACCTTTTTTTTTTTTGCTTAAATAAACCAGTCTAGGTTTTATATCTCAAATAGTGTTGATAGATATTCTGATAAGACTATGGATATTTTGGTGTTGTTTGATAAGCTTAAAGGAGAATCCCTGAGATCTAGTCTGCTCTGGTTCAAGCTTGAAGATGAAATCCAGATCTGAGAAGCAACTATCCAACATAAGGACTACTAGTGCTAGAGGGAAAGATGATCAAAGCTGCCATCTTCAAGCTATGGAGTCGCTAGGTTTTAAATGGTTTTCTGCTCTTTTTTATGTTTAATCATGTATTTACTCTTACCCGTGTTGTTTTGTAAGAGTAAATCCTCTTCATCTTATGGTTTCCAATCTTGGTGCCATTGATGTATTCTCAGTCTCTTTGAGACTGATCCTGTTATGTGCCTCTTGGCTAATACATCAAATGTAGTTCGAAAAAGAAAATAGTTATACCTCATAATGACATCATTTCAACTTTATACCTCATAATATTTTTTTTGAATAGCTATTTGATCATTTTCTCACTAGCACAAGGGAAAAGACTTTGATACCATAGTTTGAAAATATATCAAGCATTCAAGCTCATGCTTTATAATTACAATTAAATTTTATTTGCTGAAATAAGAACAATCAAATAAGTCTATAAAATGTTTCAAAAAAAAAAGTCTATAAAAAGATCTTGGAATGAGTATATATAAAATTTGGACTAACTTTGTTTAATCATAACCAGGTCACTAATTATTTAAATAAGTTTGCAAAAAGATATCGGAATCTACGGTTAGATGAATTTGGACTATTTTTTTAAACAATAACTAAGTCATTGGTTAGTTAAGCTTTCGCAATCTAGATGTTTATTGAATTGTTCATTTTAAAGAAAAATAAAATAATTAATTTCTCAAATTTAATTAATAAGATAAAACAATTTAATATTTTAATTTTCAGTTATTTTAAATTCAAAATTTCAATACTTACTCGACTTTTAATATATATAAAAATATTTTCATTAATACATTGGATAAAAAGTTAAATTATACTTGTGAAAAATTAATAAATTTCATTTTATGTTCACTTTTTTTTGCACTTATTTTCATTAATTTTTATTTCTTTTAAGTTGTTTTCATTAGTTTGTATTTCTTTTAAGTATATGGTTTTAAAATGCTTATATATATATATATATATATGGGAAGTTGAATATTAAATATCATGCTATCATTGTTATAAATCTTACGATTCACAATTCGAATCATACAATTCGAGTCGATCATCCCAAATTCGATGTGAATTTATGAACAGATAAAAAAATTATAAGAATTGATGTCAAATTGTATGATTCATTAGCAAATCGTAAGAATCAATATGAATCTACAATTCTTATGTATTGAATAAAACAAATCTCTTATTTAAGAATTATACAATTAGAAGGTGGAAAAAGTCATGGTCTTTCAATTAAAAACATTTAAAAAGATAAAATTCCAAAATGAAAACACAAATCTAAGTTGTTCTTCTTTTTAACTTTTGTTTCTTGAACTTAATAGGGCCGGTAAATATAATTAACTCCATAAATTCTATAATAAACTTTCTTTTTTGTTTGTTCTAATTTTAATTTGGAAGACTAGCAATATTGATTTAGGTTTTTACTTTTCATTTCATTGATTTGTTTCTTTCATATTAGCTATTTGTTTCAACATTCAAGTGGTTTTTATGGGGTAAAAGAACTATTTATATATTCATAATATTAAATTTTATATTTGACTTTTTTTGCTAAAGATATATATGATGACCACTCTAGATTCTATTATTTATACTATATTTAATATAATATATTATATTATTAAAAATTTTTAATAATGATTATTTTTAAGTAATATATATTAAAATTAAGCGGTACCCTATATGAAATATATTTTTTTACATAAAATATATTATTTTTAATTAATATTATTAATATGAACTGAATCTTACGATCCAATTCAATTCTTGATTCACAAACTGAGAATTTCGATTCTCGATTTGAATCTCAAATTTACTTGATGCAATGGATTTGGTTATAGATTTGGATTTGGATCAAATCTTTTATTTGACAATTATGTGAATTTGCATTAATTAGGATTTCAAACAAATCTACACTTGATTTAAAAGTTCATTTAATGAGAATTTGAAATAACATTTAAGTGCATGCATGCTATTTGAAATTCTTATATTTAAATTTTAATAATTAAAATGTAAGATTTCAAATCAAATACTTACATGCAAACATAACCTAAAATGATTTCAAATAAAGAATTAAATCATTTTATATCTTTTTTTAACTTCTTTCTTATACAATAAAGAAACTGAAATGCTATGCCTACTAAGATTCTAGTAAAAAAATTAACGACATGATAATAAAAGAGAAAAAAATCCTAACCGCCTCTTTTCTCTTAGTGCTTGATTTCTTCTTAAAACTTTCATATTGATGAGAGTCAAATATTGCATATTTTTAGCTCATTTATATTTATTTTATGAAAAAATGAGTTGATTTGTTGGTTATTCTGAATTAGAAGTAGATAAGAGCTTAAAGTGCAATTTGAGAGTTTTGGCTGATTCGATCTTTGAGATTCGGTGAAGATTTAAACATCCTTGGAGTTTCAGAATGAGAAAGAAGTCCTTCAGATATTTAAAGTAAACATCTTAAGATTTCCAAATTGAGCTTATTCGTTAAAATCAAAGTTTGTTTAGGTTTGCAAATCTTAAGTCGACGTCAACATATGTAACTTTTGTTCTAGGATGCGCAGCTCTCAGTATTTAAGCAATATCTTGAGCTAGAGAGGTTGAATTGAGATGATTCAAGATGTTTTGAAAAGTGTACTTCTACAGCTACAACTTAAATAAGACTCAATTCTATCTCTATAAGTGAAAATTTGGGTTGTAAGTCAGAGGTGAAACACGAACTGCTTGAAAGGGCTGTGTATTAAAGTGAAGATGACAAGAACTATACACAGCTATGCACCTAAAGTGCACATTCATGACTGATTTGAAAAATAGAGGACTGTAAAAAAAGTAAATATGCATGGCTATGCACTAAAACATGTACGGTTGTTCACTAAAACATGTATGGCTGTGCACTAAAACATGCATGGTCGTGCGCTCTGAAACTGCTTTTAAAGAAAAGTTAATTTTTAGGGCAACTTTAGGAGAGCTATTTAAGAAGAATTATGGGGGATTTTTGAAAGAGAATTCTAGAGGAAAACACTACTGAAAAAACACAAAAGAAGAACCCTAGAAGATCAAACAAACCATAACAAAGTGAAGACTTGAAGAGTGAATATTGAAGATTCAGGAGTCAAGATTAATCATAATTATTTTCTTCTTCTCTTTCTTATACTTTTTTATTATGGGTTTTTCTTATGAATTTTTGGGGATTAATAACATTATGTTAGGCTGAATTTTTCTTTATTAGGGATTACAAATCTAAACATGATCTAGGATTTCAATTTAATGTACTCATTAGTTATTGCATATTGTGTTTATTGTTCTTAATGCTTGTTATTGCTTGGCCACCAATAACATGATTTTAATTGGGATTATGCATTGAGAGATGGTAATTCTAATAGACCTATAAACACAAGTTTAGTTTAACTCAAAATTAGAATAAATTGAGTTGATTAAATTCCCTTTTGAGTCGTGCTTCATTATTCATGATTTTGATGTTTAGGTATTTAGATTTCAATGAGAATTGGGTCTTTATTACCTTAATTGAAAATTGTGAATTTAAATTAATTGATGCTTGAAAGAGATTGATTAATGTTTTAGGAAAACTCGAGATATGTATGACTAATTAAGTAGTAAATATGGGTAGCTTAGTGATTGTGAGGTGATTTAATTCCTAGCAATTTTCATAAATATAATTTGTTTATTAATTTTGCGTTTTTAAAGTAGATTTCTTGAATTCACAATTTAGATTAATTCCACATACATTCATTTTTAGACTTAGACAATAAAATGTTGGTAAATAGGTGATTAGATCAAAATCTCTATGGGACAATATTTTTATACTACTTGTCGATACCATGCACTTGCGGTTCACACACATAATAAGTTTTTGACACCGTTGTTGGGGATTTTGATCTAACATCATAATTGATCATATTTCTGTTGGGTTAAGGCACTAATTCTTTATATTTTATTTTAAATCTTTATTTCTTTTGTTTTGTAGAGGTGATTTTCGGTGTATGCGCAACACCTGAAGATCCAGAAAGGAACTGCTTTCATATATGTCAGAGCTTACTAGGTCTGAGAAAGAGAATTGTAGGCATTCTCGAGAAGAGTCAAGCACAATGGCTAATGAAGGAATAAATAATGCTAATACAAGGGTTTTATTGGACACATCTATGTCAGGGTTAGGAGGTACACAACAAAGCATCACAAGGTCAAACAATGAAGCTAATAATTTTGAGATCAAGTTGGCCTTGTTATAAATTTTTCAATCAACTGTCCAATTCTATAGCATGCTAAATAAGGACCCGAATGACCACATAGCAAATTTTCTAGAGATTTGTGATACACTCAAATATAATGGTGTGTCAAATGATGCACTTCGACTGAGGTTGTTCTCTTTCACTCTAAAGGACAAGGCTAGAGCATGGGTGAAATCTCAACTGCTAGGTTCTTTCACAAATTGGGATGATTTAGGTACAGCATTTTTGGTGAAATATTTTTCACCATCCAAGACATCAATAGTGGTGAATGAGCTAACTTCATTTCAACAATTTGATAATGAGTCCTCAAGTAGGGCATGCGAGAGGTTCACAGATTTGAAAAAGAGTTGTCCGCATCATGGACTACCCAAAGATGTGCTGATTAGAACATTTTATAATGGAATCACAGGTTCCATAAGAGACTTAATTGATACCAAAGCGGGTGGGTTCCTAATGAGGAAGACAAAAGATGAAGCTGCATAGTTATTAGAAAGGATGGCACGTGACAACTGCTTATGGCCCTCTAAATGTTCTAATCCACCAAAGCAGATGGGGAGGCTAGAACTTGACACAGTGATTCAATGACAACCCTTCAAGCTCAAATAGCTACACCTACAAAGCAGATTGGCAACCTTACTCACAAACCCAATTTAGCCTCTACACAGTTATCAGGTGAATCTTGTAATACATTGGGCTATTCTAATAATGATTTCGGTGTTTGTGATACAAGTATGATGGGAGATGGCTATATGGAGCAGGTGAATTATATTGGGAACCATTTTCAAGAAAGACAAGCCAATGACCCATACTCCAGCACATACAATCTAGGGTGGCAAAGTCACCTAAATTTTTCATGGACTAACAACAACAATATGGCTACACCAACCTTTTCCAACAATAATAATTTGCCAAAACAATAAGCACCTCCTGGATTGTAGCAAGCACAACAGGACATGATGGCTTCTATAGAGAGCAAACTAGATAAATTTTTAGATGTCATCACCAATAAGCTTACAAGTCGAGATGAGAACTAAAAGAGGATGGAGGCTAAGTTTGATCAAATTGTAAGGAATCATACCCCTTCAGTTCATAACATCAAGGTTTGGTTGAGTCAACTTGCTCATGAGATAGCTACAAGGAATAAAGAACATTTTCCAAGAAATACCAAGACAAAACCAAGAGAGCAAGTGAAGGCAATTACACTTAAAAGTGGAAAAGATGTGAAATCTCAAGCTGAAATCGCCAAGAAAGCTAAGAACAAGGAAGATGACCAATATTTAATGGTTGAGGATGTCCTCAAGGAAGATAATGTTGCAAGTAAGAAGAGAAATGAAAGACCCCTTTTCCACAAAGGTTGAAGAAGTCACAAGATAGGCAATATTTTGCTAAGGTTTTAGAAATTTTTAAAAAGCTTCACATCAATATTCTTTGGCGAAAGCACTTGTCCAAATGCCTAAGTATGCTAAATTTTTGAAGGATCTGATTACAAAGGAACACAGATGGGATGATCATGAGACAGTACCCTTAACAGAGACATGCAATTCGATTATCTCAAGAAAAATTCCTTCTAAATTAAAAGATCCATGGAGTTTTACTATGCCTTGTACTATTGGTACTAGTGAGTTTCCTATACGTTTATGTGATTTAGGAGCAAGCATTAATTTAATGCATTTATCTATTTTCAGGAGACTTGGACTTGGAGAAGCATAAGCAACTAACATGTCTTTACAATCGGCAGACCACTATATCAAGAAACCTCATGGAGTTGTGGAGGATGTACTTGTGAAGGTAGAAAAGTTTATTTTTCCGGTGGATTTTGTCGTGTTGAATTTTGAGGAGGATAAAAAATGTCCTTTAATTTTTAAGAGACCATTCTTGAATACTGGTAGGGCATTTATAGATGGCCACGAGGATAAAGTGACTCTTCGAGTAGGGGATAAAAGTGTAGAATTTATAATGTCTAAATTGATGAAGCACCCTATAGAGGATGAAATGTATATGAAGGTTGAGGTTATAGATGAGTATGTAAAGAAAGTAAGTTGTAAAAGGGAGGTAAACAAAGAAGTTGAAGTGAGTGAAAAGGATTACGAAAGTGAGCAAAAGAACATATTTACAAAACATGAAATTTTGTTAAGAAGTGATAACCCAATACCCACACACCAATAATACCTTCCCAGGAAGAAGAAGAAAAAGAGGAAGGAGAGACTGGAGCTCAACCAGCCCAAGCAAGTGAAATTCACCAAGTTATTGGGTTATCACATCCCTTCGCCATCGTTTGCTGGATTACCTAATTGAGGGGATTTTTTTTTCCTTATTTCAATTTTTTAGTTTTATTTATTTTATTTAGCTGTTTTTATATTGTGTTTGTTTGTGTGACATGCTTGATTTTCACATTGAGGGCAATGTGAAGATTAAGTGTGGGGGAGGGGTTTATCATTTGCATGTGTTAAGCATTTTGTTAGATTTTATTTTTATGTTTAGTTTTATTTTAATTTTTTAGTAGATTTTTAATTTTGTTTTATGTAGTCATTGAATGTTGCATGTAAACACTTAAATTTTTTTCAATCTATCATTATGATGAACTAGATGTATTGAATTTGATTTTCTTGAACACGTATGATAATCTCCTTTTAATGATTAATTTGTAATTTTCAAGCTAGATTCATAACTTGTGGTTTAGGAATTTTGATATTTTAATTAACTTAATGCTTACTTTTCTTTGGAGTGATCAAATTTTACGATTTGATGTTTGAGAAAGATGTTTGTAAGTAGAACTAAATTTTGATCTTTAGTTTGCTTTGTAGGGTTTAACACATAATATGTAGCTCTATATAAAAAAAAGAAATAAAATTTTTCTCTTATATATATTAAGGAGCTAAAATATTAATTTTTAAATCTTTATATGCTCCAAAACTACTCAAATGCTCTAAAAAAGAGTAAAAGTATCCAAAGGACACATTCGGTAGTATCCACATTTAGTAATGTGGGAATGATGGGGGATACTAAGAGTGGAAAGAATGGTAAGAGAAAAAAAGAAAAAAAATTAAAGTATATATATAAATAGTGCTACCATTTGTGTGTTAGATTCTAGAGTTGCTAAGGTTAAGACAAATGTTCTATTTACTTTCGTTTTTCTTGGATGTTAACTTATAAATTTTTGAGAATTCAACTGAAAAGTTTGCTCTCCACTTGGTAATTCTTATGTCTTTGACTTCGAGTTATCGGTTTATTTTGTAGTTATAATTTTTATATTAATTATAGATTGTTATGGATGGTTGAGTAAAGTTTGTCAATGTATTTAATCCGTTGTATTGATAAGTGTTCTTATGCATTTTGCTTAAGGACAAGCAAAGATTTAAGTGTGGGTATTTGATGAGAGTCAAATATTGCATTTTTAGCTTATTTATATTTAATTTAAATATTTATTTTATGAAAATATGAATTGATTTGTTGGTTTTTCTGAATTAGGAGTAGATAAGAGCTTAAAGTGCAATTTGAGAGTTTTGGCTGATTCGACCTCTGAGATTTGGAGAAGATTTTGACATTCTTGGAGTTTCAGAATAAGAAAGAGATCTTCCAGACATTTGAATTAGACATATTAAGCTTTCCAAATTGAGCTTACTCGTCAAAATTGGAGTTCGTCTAGGTTTGCAAATCTTAAGTCTAAGTCAGCATATACAACTTTTATTTTAGGATGCGCAGCTCTCAGTATTTCAACAATATCTTGAGCTAGAGAGGTCTAATTGAGATGATTCAAGATGTTTTGAAAAGCGTACTTCTGTAGCTACAATGTTTACAGAGAAATCAGACTCTAATTATATCTTTATCAGTGCAAAAATTGGGTTGAAATTTAGAGCTCAAACATGAACTGCTTGAAAGGGTAGTGTGTTAAAGTGAAGATGGAAAGAACCATGCACGGCTGTGCACCTAAAGGGCATGGCTGTGCCTGACTTGAAAAATAGAGGAATGCAAAAAAAGCAACTAGGCACGGTTGTGCACTAAAACATGTGCGATTGTGCATTAAAACATGTAAGGCTGTGCATTAAAATATGCATGGTCGTGCGCCCCAAAACTGCTTTTAAAGAAAAGTTAATTTTTAGGGCAACTTGAGGGGAGCTATTTAAGAAGAATTATGGGGAATTTTTGAAAGAGAATTCCAGAGGAAAACACCACTGAAAAACACAAAAGAAGAACCCTAGAAGATCAAACAAACCACAATAAAGTAAAGACATGAATAGTGAATATTGAAGATTCAGAGACAAGATTAATCATAATTATTTTCTTCTTCTTCTTCTCTTTCTTATACTTTTTATTATGGGTTTTTCTTATGAATTTTTGGGGATTAATAACATAATGTTAGGTTAAATTTTTCTTTTTTTGGGATTAAAAATCCGAACATGATATAGGCTTTCAATTTAATATATTCATTAGTTGTTGCATATTGTGTTTATTGTTCTTAATGCTTGTTATTGCTTGACCGCCAATAACATGATTTTAATTGGGATTATGCTTTGAGAGATGTAAATTCTAATAGACCTATAAACACAAGTTAACTTAATTCAAAATTAGAGATAGATTGAGTGGATTAAATTTCCTTTTGAGTTGTGCTTCATTATTCACGATTTTGATATTTGTGTATTTAGATTGCAATGAGAATTGAGTTTTTTTATTACCTTGATTGATAATTGTGAATTTAAATTAATTGATGCTTTAGTGAGATTGATTAATGTTTCAGGAAAACTAGGGATATGGATGGCTAATTGTGTCACGACCCGTACCCAAAAGGGCACTGACCGGTACTAGGGAATGAGAAATGCATAAATGCAACCGAAACCCGTAGTAAGTCTTAGAAATTTTTTCGCAAAATATAATCAATTAACACTAAACAAATAAAATCATAATCCATAAAAATCCTTCATAATCAAATATATATAAATATCCAAACACAGAGTACAATATTTACAAATACAACAATAATTTAACTCAACACAAATTCAAAAATATCAATAATACAAGTTCTTAACTAACTACTGCGGTACTTAGAATTCGATTACATAATATTAAAAACAATAGAAATACATAAAGCTGCCAGTGAAGAATGAACCCGGTGCAGACGACCACTACTAGACTGACAGTGAGTTCCTAAAAAAAAAAGGTTGAAGGGAATCAGACCTCACTAAGTGAATCAATATTATAAAATGCATGCTGGTTTTAAAACATTTATAAAAATTCATTTTTAAAATAAAATAGATTAAAATAAATATAATTATTTAAAATTATTTACTTTACTCAAATATCTTTTTATAAAAATATTTTCCAAAATTCATCATAGTTTTAAAACAGAAATTCTCGTACAAAATTATATAAAATATTTCTTTTAATGGACAATTTGGTAGAACACTTAAACCCTCAATTCTAGTAGCCTTTCGGCTCTCTTTAATCCATACAACTGCCGGTTCCAGAGAGCTAAGCTCCACTGAGCTACCAGCCGCAGTCAACCACTTATTCCAATATTTACTTATGTCATGCCCGAGAGCTACGCATCAACTGAGCTACTCAATATACCACGCCCGAGAGAACACTCTCAACCGAGCTAATCATATATACATATTCTCGAGATGTAACCAGTGCGCACGTGGTCTTAATAATACCCACTAGATAGCACGTTCTACCAATTTTCCAAATTAATTTAAATCGTAAATTAATAAATTAAATAAATTAATCAATCAATCAATAAATAAGGCAGAATGAAATGATTTCATTTAAAGCATTCTTTCAATGCTAATCATGATAAATAAAGAAATAATCATGCAAATGATTCTATTAAATAAATTCATAAGTAAATTCAAATAATCAACTTTTTTACTATTTAACCACGTAAAAATATAATTTAAATCTTCACAACACACATTCCATTAAATCAACTCACAGGTTGAGCGTGTTGGGCGATGCGTCCTCTGCTGCCCAAGTGTTACAGCTCTCGTCCCGGAGTTCTCTAAAATAAATATTTATTTAAAATATGCTAATACGATAAAATAAATAAATCCGTAAAAATTCTCAAAATTTATTAAAAACATGGAATGATGAGATTGACTCGATCAAAGACACAATACTGTACAGACTCGGAATTTGACAGATATCGGTGTCACGTTTTACGAGAAAACTACCGAAAATTCGGCAAAGTCTCCTTTGTTAAACGGACATCTCTCTCCTAAAAGTAGAGCCAGACCTGCACGCAAACACACTTCAAAAATTCACAGCACTCAAAATCTCGGGTTGGGCCCCAAACTGCATTTATTGCCCAACCAAGAACCAACACAATTCATAATTAATAAAATAATATAAATTCTAATAATTCACCAAAAATCATAAAAATCATTTAAATACCATAATTCAATTTATTTACATAATAAAAAGCAAAAAAGACATTTATTTCTAAAATAAATAATAAAATCCTAATTTATAATTAAATTCCACTATTAAAACATATTCTTTCAAATTTTGCAATTAAATAGCATTAATTACAATTAATTATTTAAATTACTCAAATATATAATAAAA
>CATIWK010470757.1:0-11958 GCA_949634005.1 Mallotus japonicus
ACTTCTTGATTTATGATGAAGATTGATTGGTTTTTGAATGGTTATTAAACCATAAGTGTGATAATGTTGTTTTGATTGATTATTTGGTGAAAATGGTATTTGTTTTGTGTATTACCACCCTATGTGAGTTATTGAATGTGATGAGATGATATATGCACGTTTGAGATTGTATTGGTTGTTATTGCGCAATAAACAATAGGGCACTTGATTGCAGGGCGATGAAGGAAGAAGGGCCGTTCCGTGCTAATGTAGTTGAAGGGTTAGCCTTCAAGTGTGCATAGAGATTGAATTGGTGATGGCCTGGTTATGATGCTTGTTTAGGGATGGTTAATAAATGTGAAAGATTGTGTTAATGTTTGTAAAGGCATGTGTTTTTCTTGACTAAGGCTTGCATAAGTTTGAAAGCAAGAATGGCTTTGATATTTCAAGTGGATTGCAAATTTGATTTTTAATTACCTATTATGCTGATTTGAGATAATTATTTTATTTGGTTTAACCAAATTGCTTTCTACTTGAATATCTATTCATTGAGTATTTTTATACTCATTTTACTATATTTTATAAACTTTTCAGATAACAGGGTTTGATAGTGGGTGGATTGAGCTAAGAGAGTGTGTATAGAAGTCTCAGAGTAAGGTTGGCCAACATCCTCATTAGAGAAGCCTTGTACTTTGCTTCTTAATCATGTTTATATAAGTATTGTAAAAGAATATATTTTAAAGTCAAACAGTGGTGGCTAGGCTTTATGTAAAGCAACTGTGTAGAAATGTGTTTTATATTGCTTAATGATGTTTACTCTACTATGCCTTTGGTTTGTAAAGATCAATATCAATTTAGTTTTAAAAACATGAATTTTCCTATGTTACCTAATTATCCTATATTACAGTTATCAATCATAAACTCATCAAATTATAGGAAGATAATTAATTTCAATTACATGATTACATCAGGCTTTTCTTAGGAGGTATTTTAATTCTTTTAGCTAATATAATTATAATTATAATATAATTTAACTAAATTAAATGGCTTTGATGAATGGCTGGTTTTAAACGTCCATCTCGGGCTACGTGAGACGAGGTGTGACATGGCTGCCCATCATGCTCTTTCTTTTCATCTTAAGAATTAGGAAACTTTATTAAAGGAAAAGAGTCGAATCCGTTGGCTTATTGATGTGATCGTAACTCTAAGTTTTATCATAATATTTTGCTTCACCGCCGTCCTCAAACGGGTATTCATAGTCTTATGATTGATGGTTCCTTGGTCACTGATAACGATGTCATTAGTCAGCATATTGTGGATTATTTTTCCACTATTTTCTCTTCTAGAAATCTCTCCTCTGATTTGTCTGATATTGGTCAGGTGATCCCTAAGTTGGTCACAGATGATAATAACAACATGCTATGTCGGGTTCCCACTTTTAAGGAAATCCGTAAGGTAGTCTTTGATATGGATCCAAGCAGTGCCCTAGGTCCTGATGGATTCAATGGTGCTTTCTTTAAGCATTGCTAGAGCTTTGTAGGTAATGATGTTTGTAATGTAGTTAAGAATTTTTTCCAAACAGGCTTATTGATTGGTGGCATGAACGCTAGTATCATGACCTTAGTTCTAAAATCTCACGATGTTGCTGCGGTTGAGAATTTTCGCCCTATTGTATTGAGTAACTTCATGTACAAAATTATCATCAGAATTCTTGTAGAATTATTGCTTATGATTTTTATCGTGACTCTTCTAATAGAGTAACTTGGGGGAAAGACTTGTGGAGGCATTATCTTCCTCCCTCTCATTCTACTTTGGTTTGGCGTGCTTTATTCAATCAGTTGCCAACTGATGACATTCTAGCTAATAAAGGCTTTGCATGGGTATCGAGATGTAGATTGTGTTCTTCAGCTTTGGAGAATTTGGATCATATTTTTTCCCAATGTCATTACGCTATAATTTTATGGTCTTCTTTATACAGTATGTTTGGCATCAAGATTGATATTGTTCATGGCTTTGTTAATCTTTTTAATAGCATTACTTGGTGGTCTTCCTTTCCTACGGAATGCAGCACTTATATGACTAATGATGCTATAGGTAGGCATAGTTATCGGTTTTGTTAGGATTTCTATTCTGCAGATTTTCATCTGTTGCCTTTTTTGTTGTATTAACATTTTTATTTATTTTTAATAATATTTGAGTAGAGAGTTTCATATGATGTAGGTGCTATTGGGGTGCTAGCCTAGCTAGGATGCCATGGTGCACCTCTGATGTGGTTTCCTCCTCCATTTTATCAATATATATATATATATATATATATATATATATATATATATAAATTATAAATATTATATTTTTATAAAATATTTTAGTAAAGGAGGTTTCTGAACTCTCAACTATTTTTCCACGATCTCAAAAATCAAACAGTTAGCTCATTTCATCTGTATCGGGTTCCTTCTCCATTAGTTGTTCTATGAAGGTTACAATGATATTACTATTGTATGTAAAATTAACTTAAAAATCTAAACACCACAATAATTTAGAGGATTTGCTTTAAATTGTATTTGTAACATATGATATTTGAATGGTATTTTGAGCTATATTTATGTTCTTGTGTTGTGATGTGATGTAATGAATTAGAGTTTATATTGATATTCAAGGTTGCAATTGAAGTAGTTATTATTGGAATTTTATTTAGGAGTGTTTATTTGCTTCTATAGGTTATGGGTTTAGTCGGGTGCAGGGGACACTTTGCCGGATTTTCATTAGAATTTTTATGTACTAGATGATTTTAATGTGTTAAATTCTTAAAGGCATACTACGGGTTTCAGAAGCCTCATTAGATGCCAATATGAAATCTTTGATTCACACTATAACCTATTGAATGTCTTTGCTTCTTTATTTGAAAGGAAGGACTTAATGCAAAGAGGGTGTTTAGTTCAACTGATTTAAGAAGCTGACAGAGATTTTTTCTCAATTAACTAAATTTTAGGTGTTAATTTGATGAAATTCCAAAGTCAGCAATTGATAACTATTTTTATCCAAAACAACTAAAGATGAGATAAGCTTTATTTTGACCCCTTTTTTTTCATCTCGTGATAGTTGATTTCTATTTATTTTTAATTTGAAATATTGTACCCTTATTAAAAATAACTAATAATAAATCATTTCAATTTAATTAAATGTATATAACTAATTGTTATAATTCATAATAAATTAATATTATTTTAAATTATAACCAGTAATTAAATAATTATAACATGTATACCTATAATTTTTTGAAAATTTTATACAAATAAAATTTATATTTAAAGCTCATTTTCAAATAATTTATATTCTTAATTTTAATAATATATAAATCAAAACAATACATTATTATATATTACTCTATACTATTTTCAAATAATTTACATAATTGAAAAATATTATAAGAAATATATAAATTTATATTTAAAAATAAATTATACCCTTAATCATTATTTGACAAGTTAACGACAACAACTAATAAAATTTTATAAAATAATTCATATTTATCAGCTATTAGCTATTTGCAAACGTTATACTATTACAATCGGTTGAATAAAAAGTCCCAAAATCTTTGCTTCCATCCAGCACAATTTAATTGAAAAGGATGGCTCAATAAGATCATGTATGTAACCAATTGATATCGATGTTAATATTTCTATGATTATTATATCAAGGAAATGCTTAATTATATCTAATTTTTTCCTTGGCATATCTCATATGACATGTTATATTCTTTTTGGATAAGTATTAAAAAAATGTAATTTAGAGTTTTTTTTATTAACTTTAAATATGTGTTAATCTTTTAACAATTTGATATGTATAATTTTTGGGGTTGACAAATTTTTTTAAATATATGGCTATTTCTTTGTTTATTAATAAAAATTAAATAAATATTAATAAACTATTATATAGGCAATAATTTTTTAAATTATATGTAAAAATTAATTTTATAGATCAATAAAATTTAAATTTTGTACCTCATAATGCTTTTAAGGAAAAATGATCATTAAACCCCTATGAGATTGAGTTGTCCCTTTCTTTTTGGTCCTAGAACTAATCTTTAATTATTGCAACACCTATACCAAACATTAACATATCAAATACTTTTATGCCTCACAACATTACTATTTACTACCTATAGATAGATTGAAAATGAACTTAATGAAAAATGCATAACTCAATTTAGGTAACAAATTTAGTTTAATTGATTTCTTTCTCTTAACTCAACTTGCGTACCAAAGGTCTTTGTGTCAAAGTGATGGACAAAATGTTGTTTCTTAATTTTTTCTTAAATTCAGAAATTTTTAAAGCTATATTTTCATACCAAATGAACTTTCCTGTAGATTAAGCTACAAAATTTGTTTGTGACAAAAGTCTAATGTAATGTTTGCTTACATTTTTTGCATCATGCATGTAAAACCTGGGCTGCTTCTTGTTTTTGAGGAAAAAGATAAATGGGATTTGAAAAATGAGAGATATATGAATTGAAAGTGCAAATGTGTGTTAAGACTCTTTAGATTTTCTTGCAAGAGCATATCATAATAATTACTGTAATGTGAAGCTTTAAAACCATATATAAAAAGGATCATCCTTGAAAGTCAATAGACTTCTCTTGTATAATTTTTCTTCATATCTAAAGATGTATCCTTTTGAAACCACATATTTCATGAATCATTATGGGATCATAGAAATTTTGGTAGATATGTGTGAAATGTATGTTTAGCCATAACTATTTTATGAAACCTATAGTCTATAGGTTATTTTTATTTGTAATTTTCAATTTGACTGTGTATCTTTGGATGCACAAAGGAGTTGAAACATTAATTAGCTGGTTAGCAGATCTTAAGTATTAGGTATCGTTTCACTTTCGACAAAATGAAACACACTATTGTTTTTATTTTCTACTTTTAAATTTAAATAGCATTTTTAGATTTTTTTTTTGTATTTTTAATAATAAAATATGTTTTTATGTATTTGGTCGTAGAATTTTATTGATACAATATATATATATATGCTTCTACAGCTACCTCGTCGTTTAAATTTTTAATTTGCATGGCTACTTTATTAAATCTGCCTAAGTAGCTTCTCAATGACTCACTGAATTCTTGCCTGCATGTCCGAAGGTCGTGGATGCTTTTCGCAGGAGGAAGATTGGTAATAAACCTAGTTCTGAATTTCTCGACTAATTCTTCAAAAAATGATATTGAGTTCCTCGGAAGCTAGTGAAACCATCTCTGAGCAATGTTAGAGAGTGTACTGGGAAAGACTCGGCATAGAGTTCCATCATTAACGTTTTGGAGCATCATTTTTGTTCTGAATGATGACACATGATTGATCAGGTCTCCAGTACCGTCAAACTGATCCATCTGAGGTAGCTTGAATTTCGGAGGGATCTCTGTATGGTTAATCCTGCTTATGAAAAGTGTTGTTCCTTCTAAAACGCACTCATCCTCCCTCCACGGTCCTGTCCGAGCTTTGTGAATTACTTGTGCCACCTTCTGAGCTATATGTGCATCGTCCAAAGCTGGCATGCTTGTACTAGATTCTCCTTTCGGGTCTTTCTGAGCTTCCTTATCCCTTGAAGGGTCATTCCGGGTTACTATAGGTGGTATGATTATGTTGTTTTCTAGGTTAACAACTCCGGGGTTATTATCTTGGATTAGGGCGTTCAACTGTTGTTGCATAAGGAGCATCTGAGTTTGAATATTCTGGATTATGGCCTCTTTATTTGTTGGGGGCTGGAGTATTTGGGTTACTGTGTTTAGGTCTGGTGTATTTGTAATAGGAGTTCCTGAAAGATTTAGGAAAGGTATAGATGGGACGGGTCTACTAGCCTGGTGTAGAGGAGCATAGTAAGGAAAATTAGCACCTGGAGTCGCCCATCCTTGTGTAATTTCGAATGGCATATAAGGGTTAAAGGGAATTTACATTGATGGTCCGGTGTTTTGAGTGAGGGCTAATGGATCAATTGGTTGGATAGGGGCAAACGGGTTGATAGAGGCTGAAGGATTAATATGGGTCTCTAGCATTGTGCCTGGTGGATTAATCTGAGGATCAATGATAGGTGGTGGACTAGATGCCATGATTTGAGTTGCTTTGCTTAGTAGATGATAATGGCTTTTGACTTAAGAGATTCGCACAGACGACGCCACTTGATAACTTGATTTTCGGAACCTCCGAGTCCTGTGGTCAAGTAACCAACAAGAAGCAAGATGAGATGTGGGGTTTCCCCCACTAACCATCCGATGCTTAAGTTAGAGAATGTAGTGAGAGAGAGTTTTAGAGAGATAAAGGGAGAGTAATAGATAAATAGAATAGAATGAATAATAAGAGAAAGGGGAAGGAGTATTTATAAAGAATGAGATATGCAAACCTAAGAGGAATGGGATTCCTCTTGCATGTAGGACTTGTATCTTTTAGAAGTATTTACTTCCTAATCCGAGACTCCTTCTCCTATTTGGTTTGAGCTTCCTTTCTCTGCAAGTTACTATTTGTTTAAGAATATATTTGATATAGAATAGGAATATACCTGTGGGGTATCATATATATATATATATATGAACACATCCTTAAAAGTTGTCAAATTTTTTTCATCTATTCAAATATCTTTCTTTTTTTTTGACAAAAAAAAAAAAGAAGATGCTAACATAATTTTATTTTTATTTGACTTTAATGAAAATTATCGAAGATTTTTATTGACCGTGAGTGATAAAGAAATTTTTTTTATTTATACCCCTTTAATTCATATGATTTAAAGAAGATGCTAATATAATTTTATTTTTATTTGACTTTAATGAAAATTATCAAAAAAATTTGTTGACCGTGAGTGATAAAGAAATTTTTTATTTATACCGCTTTAATTCATATGATTTTTTATTTGATGAAAATTTATATCTTTTTTGTAAATTACAGAAAAAATAGTTAATTTTTTTTACAAAATAGAAAACCAACAAATGCTCCCCAAGAAAATTAGCAAATACAATAGAAAATAATAATGCTATTTTGGAAGCGACGGGAGCCGATTCCGGCAACGACGGGAGCCGACTTCGGGCTCTTTTGGAAGCTTATCCTTCGAGCTTCTCAAATCTACAAACGGTTTCAAGTTTCAACTGAGATCCGGAGTTTCTTGGGTTTGGCAGGGTACTATAGGAGATTTGTTCAAGATTTCTCGAGAATTGTAGCACCTATAACCCGCCTAACTCAGAAGAATGTGAAGTTTGTGGGGTCAGAGGCTTGTGAGAATAGTTTTCAGCTACTGAAGGAGAAGTTGACCACAGCTCCAGTATTGACCTTGCCTAATGGAGAAGACAAGTTCATTGTATATTATGATGCTTCCAGGGTTGGCCTAGGTTGTGTGTTGATGCAGAATGGTAGGGTAGTAGCTTATGCTTCCAGACAATTGAAGAAGCATGAACAAAATTATCCTACTCATGACCTAGAGATGGTTGTAGTGATCTTTGCTTTTAAGATTTGGAGGCATTACTTGTACGGGGTGACTTATGAGATTTTCACTGATCACAAGAGTTTGAAGTATATCTTCCAGCAAAGAGATCTGAACTTGAGGCAAAGAAGATGGTTGGAACTTTTGAAGGATTATGACTGTGATATCCTGTACCATCCAGGCAAGGCTAATGTAGTAGTAGATGCCTTGAGTAGAAAGTCATTGGGTAGTCTTGCTCACATTAATGTGGAGAGAAGACCTTTGATCCAAGAGTTACATAAGTTAGTGGATCAAGGATTGATGATGAAGATAAGCAGATCATGTGGATTGTTAGCCTAGTTCATAATCAGACCAGTATTGAGGGATAGGATCAAGGCAGCTCAGAGCCGAGATCCTGTTCTGGTAGAGCTTGTGGAGAAGATTCATGAAGGAAAATTCACTGATTTCAACCTTGATGATGAAGGTGTTTTATGGATCAGTGGAAGATTGTGTGCTTCTGATGAGGATAATTTGAGAGAAGAGATCCTACAAGAAGCTCATTTTACAGCCTACAGTGTACATCCAGGCACTACTAAGATGTACCACAGTATAAAGGATCTTTATTAGTGGGATGGAAAGAAAAAGGATGTAGCTGATTTTATCTCTAAGTGTTTGACTTGTCAGCAAGTGAAAGCTGAGCATCAGAAGCCTTCTGGAAAGCTTCAGCCTCTTCCGATTCCTGAGGGGAAAAGGGAGAGAATTACTATACATTTTGTGACCGGGTTGCCTCGTTCAAAGGATGGATACGATTCCATCTGGGTGATAGTGGACAGGCTAACCAAATCAGCTCACTTTCTGCCTGTTAAAGCTACTTATTATGTAGCCAAGTTGGCTAAGCTGTACGTTAAACATATTATGTGCCTTCATGGAGTGCCTGTTTCCATTGTATCTGATAGGGGTTATGTATTTACCTCTCAATTTTGGTAGAAGTTGCAAGAACCAATGGGCACTAGACTTGATTTCAGTACTGCTTTTGACCCTCAGATAAATGGTTAATCTGAGAGGATGATCCAGACACTTGAGGATATGTTGAGAATGTGTGTAATGGATCTTGGAGGTGTTGGGATGATCATCTGCCATTGGTAGAGTTTGCTTACAATAATAGCTACCATAGCAGTATTGAGATGGCACCGTATGAAGCCTTGTATGGAAGGAAGTGTTGGTCCCCTTTGCGTTGGGATGAAGTTGGAGAAAGAGAATTAACTGGACCAAAAATTATTAAGGATGCAGCTGAGAAGGTCGCTTTGATTAAAAGGAGATTGGAGACAACAGCTAGCAAGCAGAAGAGTTATGCAGATCCGAAGCATAAAGATGTGGAATTTCAGGTTGGGGACTATGTATTTTTAAAGGTGTCACCTATGAAGAGTGTTATGAGATTTGGCAAGAAAGGAAAATTGGCACCGAGATACATAGGACCTTTTCAAATTCTGGAGAGAGTTGGCATGGTTGCCTATCGGTTGGCTTTGCCTCTGAATTTGTCACAGGTGCATCCAGTGTTCCATGTCTCGATGCTCAGGAAGTATATTTCAGATCCTTCGCACATGTTACAGCCCCAGAGCGTGGAAGTGAATGAAGATCTGACGTATGAGGAAGAGCCAGTTGCGATTGTTGGCCATCAAGTTCTCCAGTTGCGTTTGAAGCAAATTCCAATGGTCAAAGTGTTGTAGAGGAACAACAACGTGGAGGAGCACACGTGGGAGACTGATGCTGAGATGCGGGTAGCTTACCCTTATCTCTTTCCTCGATGAATTCTTGTTTTCAGTTCTTCATTTAAAATTCGAGGATGAATTTTTGTAAGGGGGGCAGACTGCTATAACCTGAATTTTTATAAATTATAAAATTAAATTTTTGGGATTTGCAGTGTTAATAATTATTTTATTAATTTATGATATTTGATTATTAGTGAAATTTAATTTGAATTTTGGTGTTGAATATTATTATTCATGTGAATTATTGACATTAGTGAATTTTAAAATTTGAATAAAATGGTAAGTGTGTGTGTGTACACATGTGTATGTACTTGTGTACAAATTTGGAAGATTTTTTTTAAATTATTTATTTTTGTCCTTTGTATCTTTTATATTAAAAAAATTCAAAAAACGTGAAAGTGGCAGTAGCCACTTTCCTTTTTTGTTTTCTCTTTTCTTTCTTATTCTACTTCTTCTTCTTCTTCTTCTTCTTCTTTTTGATCTTTTTCTACCATCACCGACGCCACCACCACCTGTCCAGCCATCCTACTATCGCCGAACTGCCTTCAAATGCAGTCGACGTCGCTTGGAACGGCCACAGCACCGGCCGACCACCATTTTTCTCTCCTCTCTCCCATTTTTCTTCATTTTGGCTGTATCTTCCTTTGCTCACCGGAGATGATTTCGGCAACGATGGGAGCCGACGTTGGGCTCTTTTGGAAGCTCATCCTCTGGGCTTCTCAAATCTTCAAATCGTTTCGAGTTTCAACTCCGGTAACTATCCCATTTTTTAGTAATTCGATTTTTAGTATTTTGAGTATTTGGTTAGATTGAGCTTGAATTTGAATTATTCAGCAACAATTTCTTCGAGATTAATTGTTGTAGAGATTGTGAGCTATCTAAATATAATTTTTATTTATTTTTCTAAAAATTTTGAAATTCCCGAGCCTCGGTTACTGTTCATGACAATGTTCCAGGTTCGGGTAATTTTTATATTTTTAATAAATTATTTGATGTATTTTGAGCAAACTTCGTGAAGGAAGTTTATTAAAATTATGTGTAGAATTTTTATTATAAATTTTTGAATGTTTATGTGAAAAATGAATTTTTGGAAAATTAGCATAAATTAGTAATTTTTATATTTTAGTTGAAATTATTGTTAATTATTATGTTTTAGACAGTTTTTGAGAAATAAATAGTATTAAAATAATTTTTAAGAATTAATTCCTATTTTTAGCTAGTTATTAATAAATTCCGGAAAAATAGATGAATAATAATTTTATCTATTATTTTTAGCTTAAATGAGTTTTTAGTTATTTTCATTATATATTTGATCAATTTAAATAATTATTTGTAATTAATGCGATTTAATTGCGAAATTTGAAGGAATGTGTTCCAATAAAGGAATTTGATTATAAAATAGGGTTTTATTATTTATTTTAGAAATAAATGTCTTTTATGCTTTTTATTATGTAAATAAATTGAATTATGGTATTTAAATGAATTTTTGTAATTTTTTGTGAATTATTGGAATTTATATTATTTTATTGATTGTAGATTTTATTGGTTCTCAGTTGGGCAATAAATGCAGTTTGAGGCCCAACCCGGGATTTTGAGTGCTGTGATTTTTTGAAGTGTGTTTGCGTGTAGGTCTGACTCTACTTTTGTAGAGAGATATCCGTTTTACAAAGAAGACTCTGCCGAAATTTCGGTAGAATTCTCGTAAAACGTGACATCAGGTCGGTCCTAAGTTTTAAGTCTTAGTCGAGTCATTTCCTAGATCGAGTCGTTCTTTAAAAATCTATAAAGTATAAAAATTAGGAATTTATTTCTAATTATTTGTTTATTATTATTTTTCCTTTTAGCTGCACCGCGAGTGAGGCCTTCAGGACCGGGCCAGCCGAACCAGAATAGAGGAATGCACTCGAACTGTGAGTTATTATTATATGTATGTATGACATATAGAATTCATGATTTAGCATCCATATTTTGATAAATGTGAATTTTTGGATATACTATATTATTTTAAATTTTAATTGTCATTATTATGATCGCATATGCATATATTTATATTTTCACGATTATGATACATATGCATATTTATATGATTTCGAATTTGTATATTTCAAATGCAAATTTCTATTTATAAATTGGATGTTGCAAATATTTAATATGACTTTTATTAAATATTTTGAATAAAATGTTGGAGGATACCCGTAGAACGTGCTACCTAGTGGACTACACTAGGACTGTGTGCACAACAGTACGTTAGATACTAGGTTTGATATATTGGTTAATGTGTGAAATGATTAATGATTTTATTGAGATTTATGGTTGAGAATGGTGTGACTGCGGTAGCTCGGTTGACTTAGTGTCTCGGGGCCAATCTACTGCCAAATATTGGAAAAGAGAAATATTATTGGAATTAAGAAATTTAAGGATCTATGAAGTAAAGTGTTTGAGGTTACAAAATTTTTAAGGTTCTGCTTCGATCCTCCGGTAAATTAAAATACGAAAAATATTTTCAAGCATCTGTGTAAATCGTATGAATAATTATATAAATATAAATATACGAATATTACTATTGATGCTTGTGTGTACGTGCATTAGGTTACATGCATATATATAATAATGATTCACTCAGTGAGGTCTGATCCCCCTTAATTATTTTTTTCAGGACTTACCTCCTCAGACCTCTTATATTAGTTCTCTCCGTCGGACTCTTTCTTCCCCGGCTGATTTATGTAAATTTTGAACTGTCACTTTTCTTGTATTTTATTAGACACT
>CATIWK010470780.1:0-14366 GCA_949634005.1 Mallotus japonicus
TGGATTATTGGTTTAATCATGTGTCTCCATCATCACACAAACATGAAATACAAAAGATAAAAAGGTTAGAATGAATTAAAATAATAAACAAAGAAAATGAAATAAATCAAAATCAAAATAAAAAATAACAGAGAAATAAACAAAGAAAATCAAAATCAAAATAGAAAGAAAGGAGATGAATATGAGAATGGATGCAGTATTGATTTGCTCCTCAGAGTGGTGATTTTTCACCGTTGCTTTGTGAAATAAATCTTCAGAATTGATTGTTTGTTTCCTCACAGCTTGCTGCGCTTCTCCTCAAGTTTTTAGTATCAAAATTCTTTTCGAAAGCTTTTTTTTTGTTCTGTAGAAAACTCTTCTCGTCCCAGCAGAAAAGTTCCCAGCGTCCCCCCCCTCTCCAGGAGTTAACCTGGGTTTTTATAATAAGAAAACCCTAGCTAACGAACGTAACCTTCTGTCATTTAAGTAATCAAATTTGACTCTAAATAGGACTCTAAAATAGAGATAAATCCCTTAACAGGCCTTTATCTCATCATCTGACCAATTAAAACACTGGAAAAATCCATTTTATTTACTGAAAAATCAAAAAAAACAGAGTTAAAACGAAATTAGGACTGCATAATCCCGATCGGGATTATGTATTTCTGATTGGAAATACATAATTCTGATCGGAATTATGCATTTCCGAGCGGAAATGTGTAATTCCAATCGGAATTACATATTTCCGATTGGAAATATGTAATTCCGATCGGTTTTAAATTTTTTTTTAACTTTTAATTACTAAAAGACCCCTGAAGAAAAGAGACTTTCACTAAAAGACCCCTGAAGAAAAGAGACTTTCACTAAAAGACCCCTGAAGGAAGAAAACTTTCAATTTAGTCTTTGAAAACTCAATTAAATCCTTGAAAAAGAGCAATTTAGACTTTGAGATCCAAAAATCAAATTTTGAGAATCTATTTATAATGAATTCTCATCATCGGAGTCCTCTGTCACATCCACACCCCCTTATCTCGGAATTGGGTATCTACAGTAACATGCACAATAAAATAGTGAGAACGACATACCTCACCTTCAAGTTTAACTCGGGTCATCAGTTTTGAGAATTTAAATCCGAAAGGTCAAACTTTAACTTGAAATATGACCATGATCCTTGGGTTTTCCTGGCCCGATCAGCTACTCATTATAGTTGAAGAGTGATTCTCAAGCCTTTCTGACATAAGAAGTCACTCAGTAAATAAAGATGTGAAACGTAACCGTGTTCCTCGGGTTTTCCTGGCCCTATCAGTTACTCATTATAGTTGAACGTGAATCCCGAGCCTTTCTGACGCGAAACTTCACTTAGTAGAGAAATGGTTAAACGTAACTGTGTTCCTCGAGTTTTCCTAGCCCGATCAGTTACTTATTATAGTTGAATGTGAATCCCGAGCCTTTCTGACGTGAAACTTAACTCAATAGGGAAGAAGATGAAACGTAACTGTGTTCCTCTAGTTTTCTTGGCCCAATCAGTTACTCATTATAATTGAACGTGAATCTCGAGCCTTTCTGATGTGAAACTTCACTCAGTAGGGAAGAAGATGCACTTCGGGGATACAACCCGACCAGACACTCCTTAAAATGCGCACTTCAGGGATACAACCCGACTAGATGCTCTTGAACAGAAGAATGCACTTCAGGGATACAACTCGACCAAACACTCTTAAGAAAGGAAAATGCACTTTAGGGATACAACCCGACCAGACACTCTTTAAAATGCGTACTTCGGGGATACAACCCGACCAGATGCTCTTGAATAGAAGAATGCACTTCGGGAATACAACCCGACCAGACACTCTTGAATAGAAGAATGCACTTTGGGGATATAACCCTACCAGACATTCCTGAGACTGATGACTCGATCAGAAAATTTTTAATTTTTCAATATCGAATTCGGGATACACCCGAGAAGCAAAGTAGTGATTCTTCATATTTTCAGAATTTTTTTTTTAAATAGGTTCCACTGGGGATGCCTATTTTGTGAGCCCTACTTACTTTTTCCAACTAGTGGGCTTTCCCATCAAGTGGGCCTAACTCTTTTTTTTGCCTATAAAGATCTTTCTTCCTTTCTTTTTTAGAAAGAAATATTCTTTTCGCCTTTTTCTTTTCTCTCAAACTCTCTCACATTCCCTTTCACTTTTCAAAGCTTTCATCGACATGGACGTCGTACGGACTCCAGATTTTCCAGCATGGGATCATGTGCCTCCTCCGATACATCCGTTACGTAGCTTCGGGCTCAACCTTGGGGATGACATCCCTCTCTTAGCAGACACGCGATCCCATCTCTGTGGATTGGCCACATGAGAGGTTAGTAACCGATTTACTCACTTTTTTCCTGCAAATAGGGCGAGATAACATCGGGTTAATGTTTATAAATGCATGTTTAACACTTTAATTGAAAGAAAACTTGATTAAATGTATAAAATTATGAAAATTGAATCTCAACTGTCAGTTTGCCAGTGTTTTACAAAAATTTGGACTTTTATGTGCATAATTGATAGTTCAACTCCCTGTTCATCTATAACATGATTCTCACAGTTTCAAGGGTGCTGGGAATTTTAGTGGTGCTCGCATCTGGTACGAAAGCTTCCCAGACGAGATCAAGGCTTGTATTCATAACACCGAGTTCTCGGACTTCATTTTAGCTCTCCCGAACGCTCAGGTGTGGACTGATTACCAGCCTCTACATGCTATACTGGAGAGATGGTCTGACACTACACACACCTTTCATCTCCCCTTTGGTGAGTTCACTCTCGACCCTGTCTCTTTCACTGCAGTCATGGGGATCCCATGCGTGGGAGATTCTGTTCCCTTTGATGCGAGTCTTCATAAGATGTCACCTGACCGCCTCGCTTACATTGAGCGGTTGGTTGGTATGGTCCCGGACATGAAGGGGACCCACACTATCAAGATTGACTCTATCAAGAGTCATTACACCTGGGAGAGAGTGGCAGCTGCTACCACTCCTCGAGCTGTTGATCAGGTGGTGTGGGCATTCTTGGTGTATTTACTGGGCACTACCCTCATTGCGGACACAGCCAGCTCCATAGAATTGATTGTCCTGCCACCTTTGAGGGACCTAGACTTGGTGGCTACGTTTGATTGGGGTAGCTGTGCTCTGGCCTTTCTGTACAGGAGCATGGATGAGACAGTTCGAGGAGCAAGATGATTCTGTGATTTATGGCATACTATTCTGGTATTTCCCTTTCTCTTTCTTTTCTTTCTGATTTGTCCTTGAATACCATTTTCATGATTTATCACTGATTTTTCCGATTTCTTTTTTAGGATTGAGTTCTGGAGCTAGAGTTAGTCACTGGGATAGTTCGTATCCGTGGCACTCCTTTACCTGCCATGGCGAGGTAGGGTGCTAGTCGTGCATGGAGAAGGCTCGTTGCTCGGGTGCAAATTCATCACGAGTGGCTGAACACTCTGACGCCTGATGAGGTATGGTACCTGCATTATTATTGCAATCAATATCATAGTTATTAATTAAATTCATCTCCCTTACTCATTTGCTTTCACAGCTATACCCGGATCTGTGGGGTCCTCAGATTGGATGGACACCGGCTATGATTCGCTCGATCTCTCTATCTCAAAAGAGAGTGCTACTTTGAGGACCTGACTGTAGGGTATGGTACCTTGGTGAGAGGATACGAGCTTGGCATAGGGGTGCTCGGGCGAGACAACCACCTCTTCCTCCTTCCCACGAGATTTTCTGGGGACATCTACTAGAGGGAGATGATCTGGATCATACAGTTGAGGGAGATGATGCTGATGATTACTGCGAGAGGAGGAAGTCTCGCTACATGGACTTTGCACGGACTCATCTCCTATAGTACCTCTTTCCTGATCTACATCCCAGGTAAGCAAATGATTCTATTGAACATTTGACTTTACATTTCTATCTGTAAAGGTTACTTTTCTGACTTCATTTTCTTCTTCAGGCTCCAGTTAGAGCACCGGCTGCTTGACCTAAGCCTACTGCGCAGGAGAGGCCTAGTCAATGTCCTCGCATTGTGCCTCATGATGTGGGTACCTCGACTAGGGTACCACCTCCTAGTAGTGCTCTTAACTCTAGTTCTGGCTCACAGGTAGTTGCTGGTATGCTTACTGCTCCTCTAGATCTGATGATCCAATGCTGGCTGCCTTCATGCGAGTTATCTCGTCAGTTTATTACACCGGATATGAGCATAGAGCCAGTATTCTTCCCAGAGGCCTCTACACATGTAAGTTATTTTCTCCTGAACTTGCTTTTCAATTTGACTAATCATAGGATTAATCTTAACAATTCATTATTACATATACCTCGACAGCAGGGAGAGTATATATATAGAGTTATTGAGGCTCAGAAGGACTTCGTGGTGAGCACGACCCAGCTGTGGAAGGTAGTACCCATTTCCTATCTCTATATATATACATGCTTTCTTGATTTATTACCTCTTATTGCATTTTGACAGGATGAGCTCGAGGTTAGTCAGGCTAGAGTCATGACGCTCGAGCATCAGTTGGCTACTCTTCATGTTGATGACGAGGAGGACAATGAGGCTAGTGATGGCAAGGAGGAGGATGTTGAGCATACTGGAGAGGAGGTTGTTGCTCATGCTGGGGAGGACAGCGGGGATGATGAAGATGACCCTGATGATGAGGAGGATGATGAATCTGAGGACGATGAGTAGATGTCTATCCCAGATTTCATTATATTAGAACCATCTGCTCTTGAACTGTTATCACTTTTTGCTTAAATAAATTATTTACTTTAGCTTTTCTTATTCTGCACCGAATGGATGATACAACACTTTTGATCCATTTTAACTATGTTTTAGATCAAATAAAGAAATTTTTTATTATAGAAATTCCTTTTTCTAATAACAGAATCTCAGATGTACAATACAGGAATAGAAAATATATATGTCAATTGTTGGAGGGGAGTCGCCTCTTCAAAGGGGCGATAGGGAATCACCTCTACACGTAGAGGCGTCGCATGATCGTAGAGGCGATCGCCTCCACATGTAGCAGGCTGTAGCTATAAAAATCCCCAAATCTTCTCTCAAATCCCTAACTTCTCATTTCCGCGATTTTCCTCCATTCTTCCTCTCTAGACAGCTTCCTAACCTTTCTACATGACTGAAAGAGACTTGAAACAGCTACAACCAATACTGAAAAGCTTGAACGGTGAATCTTGGATAAGATTGGAATCATTTCATCTGTCAGTTTTTCGATCCATGCATGCTAGGAAGATCAATTTCCTATTTCTTCATGTTCTTGCTCAATTTTAGGATCCTCAGAGACATGTCTTCCGGTTCAACATAGTGGAGTTATGCCCCCTGCCAGAGGAATTCAAAGCTATCTTGGGTTCTCATATGGATTCTGCTTGTCAGATTGTAATTCCTTCTGTTGAGACTTCGGATTTGCACTCCATTCAATATCAAATGGCTAGGTTGTTCAAGCTTTCCCCTCAGTCTTCTCTTCGTCATATCTTCGGTAATGAAGTTTTGATAATCTCTCTGCTTGAGGTGATTGTGAATGTGGATAGTGTTTACTAGCCTTGGATGATTGCTCTCTGCCTATATGCTCAGTTCTTGCTAGTTTCCCCTTTCAGCAATTGTGATTCCAAGGTTCTGCATATCCTGGACTAAATAGAAGCAGGCCTAAACTCCTTCCCTCTTATCTTAACTGAAACCATAGTTGGATTAGACATTTTTGCTAAAACTAAATGATTCTCTGGAAGTCCTCTGCTACTGGAGGTCTGCTCTCTTTTCACTCTTCACTTACTGCTTCTTTTTCCTTTTTTCCTTTCTTTCCCTTTCATTTTCCGCATTCATAATTTGTACATGCATGGTTTCATGAAAAGTTGAGGTTCCTCGAACCTCCCAGAGATATCGCTCATTACAAAGCTAAGCATTGTCGTACCCAAAGACTCCATCCCATTCTAGAAGATGTCCGGAGCTGGTTATCCACTTTTCCTGATACTCTGATCTAGTGGATATGCCCATGGTGGAGGTTGCAGCATCTGACCATCTGGTCATACACCTACTGCGTTCCTGTAGCTAGCCTTCATTTTGCTACTTTTTACAATCCCGCACGGCTTTGCAGGCAGTATGGATAGAAACAGTTAATTCTAGAGCTTGTGCATGAGTTTGAACTAGGGCCTCTTGCACATAACTTTCTAAATAACCTGGTTGCAACTTGGCCTTGGAGGACCATTCAGAGGTATATCGATTACCATGGAGATCAGTCCACTGATGACCAGTATAAAGCATGGATTCAAATGCAACAAACAGAGAAGAATGAATTTATAAACAGAAGAACAAGGGCATTACAGGTATCAAGCACCCAAGGGGTTCAAAAGAGAAGAAGGCAGAATTAGCTTATGTAATTTAGTCTTTATTGCTTTTTTGTTGGATGGAATTTCCTTTTTACTTAAGCAGTGTGTAATAAGCATTTAATACAACGTTCAATGATAACAAAGGCAATCCATTCCATTTAAATTATGCACAAAGTGACTATATATTTTGCTTCTTACATATCTCCTGTCATTAATTGGCTTGCCCTTGTAAGTTTTCCAATCAACTATTTTTCTCTCTCTCTCCTCTTACATGTCCTTAATTTTTTCCTGGATCGCCTTTTTCAAGATTTTCAATTCAGCAGGATTTTTTATTTTTCACTTGTTGTCTCTAATTTTTGCCTAAACAACCTCTTTCACGAGGTTTTCTCCCTAGCGAGACTTTTACAGAAAGTACTTCTTCAGCTTGTCAAGATTAATGGGCTCTCTGAACTTATTTCCTTTTAGATCGGATAGGATAGCGGCACCTTTAGAGAAGCGTTTCTTGACCAAATACAAACCTTCCCAATTTGGCTTGAACTTTCCTCGTGGATCAATCATTATCGGTTTAGTGAGCTTTAAGATCAAATCACCTTCTTTGATCTTTCCCGGCTTAATCTTCTTGTTGTAAGCTCGTGCTATTCTCTTCTGATATAACTGAGAGTGACGCATGGCTTTCAGTTTCTTCTCATCTAATAAGGTCAACTGCACTAGTTGACTTTCTACCCACTGATACTCATGGATCTTAGATTTTAGGAGAACTCTCAATGACTGGATCTCGACTTCCACTGGCAACACTACTTCACATCCATACACCAAAGAATACGGAGTAGCTAGGAGAGCTCTCAATGACTGGATCTAGTAGTGGTTATGTATCCCCACAATGCAAACTGCAGGTAATACGTCCAATCCTTATAATTCTCTAGCGTTTTGGTCAAAATCCTCTTCACATTCTTGTTCGCGGCTTCCACGGCTCCATTAGCTTACGGTAGATATGAAGAAGACTTATGATGCTTAATTTTGTATTCCTTCAATAGAGTAGTTGTCTCAACTCTAAATTGAACACCATTATCAGTAACAACATGGTGTGGTAACCCATATCGGCAGATTATGTTCTTCTCTATAAATCTTGCCATCTGTTTTGATCCTACAGTGGTAAATGATTCAGCTTCAACCCACTTAGAGAAGTAATCAATTGCTACCACAATATAACGGTGACCATTATATGCCTTTGGCCTTACTTCCCCAATAATATCAATTTCCTAAGCTGCAAACGGCTACAGAGAAGTCAATCCCTGAAGTTTCATGGAAGGCAAATGGCTTACATCACCATATACTTGGTAGTTATGGCACTTTTTCACATATTTCACACAATCCGCTTCCATAGTCAGCCAGAAATAACCTTGACGAGTTATTGTCTTAGCCAGGACTATTCATTTCATATGTGGTCCACATACTCCTTCATGAATTGCTTCCATAATCTCCTGAGCTTCAGCCCTGTCAACACATCTCAGGTGCACACCTGTTGGCATTCTCTTATACAACATCCCGTTATGGCTGATAAATTATCGAGATAGCATTCTCAGTGACATTCTTTCTTTCCTATCAGCATCATCAGGAAATTGCCCCGTCTCCAAATATTGTTGCAAATCGTAAAACCAAGGTTTCTCTGTTGGGTCGATCGGCATTATTCTGATTTCCTCATAACAGGGAGTTCGGGACTTCACCAGGATGAGTAGTTTGACTTCCACCTGTTTTCCTCCTTCCCATGTTGAAGCTAAGGTGGCCAGAGCATCTGCCATCTGATTCTCCTCTCGTGGTAAATGCACAACTCTACACTGAGTGAAAGACAAAAGAACAGTAGTTGACTAATCCCAGTACAATCTCAGCTTATCTTCTCTTACTTCCCATTTTTTGGAAATCTATTTTATCATTAACATAGAGTCTCCAAATACTTTGACCTCTTCTGCCCCCATATTCCAGAGAGCTTCCAACCCAAAGATGTAGGCTTCATATTCAACTTGATAGTTAGTGACCTCAAATTTCAATTTCTTCGCCATCGGAATCATCTCTCCTTCTGGTGAGATTAGAATTATACCAATGCCTGCTCCCTTATTGTTAATAGCTCCATTGAAGTGCATGGTCCAACCCTGGACCTCTATTGCCCCCAAGTGCTCATTTGGAAATTCTAGTTCCTACTCTTGTCCATCATCTACCGGACTCTGAGCTAGGAAGTCAGTAACAACTCTTCCTTTCACGACTTTCTTTGCCATATAGTCAATGTCCAATTTAGTGAGTAGAACTAACCACTTGGCCAATTTTCCTGTAAGTGACGGCGTCTGCTGAAGATACCTGAGAGGATCATGCTTGGAGACCGCTTGGACCCGGTAAAACTAGAAGTAGTGTCGGAGCTTCTTTATTGCCCATATCACAGCCAGACATGTCTTCTCTACCAAGCTATAATTGGCTTCATAGGGCAAGAGCTTCTTACTCAGATAATACACTGTATGCTCAGCCTTTCCTTTACCTTCTTGAGCGAGCATGGCACCTATCGTTTATTTCTCAATCGCTAAGTAGAGAATTAATAATTTTCCTGGCCTCGGTGGCTGTAGGACTGGAGGATTCAACAAATAATTCTTAATAGTTTCAAATCCTCGCTGACATTTGTCATCCCAGATTATCGGTTGATTCTTCTTCAGAAGTTTGAAGATCGTTCAGCTTGGCGATGAACCTACTGATGTACTGCAACCACTTGATAAACCTTCTGACTTCTTTCTCATTCTTTGGTGCAGGCATTTCTCTGATCGCTTTGACCTTGTCTAGATCCACCTTTATGCCTTTCTAACTGACAATATGTCCTAGCAGCTTTCCTGAAGTTACCCCAAAAATACATTTCTTCGGGTTTAACGTAAGGTTATACTTATCAGCTCTTGCCAAAAACTTGTCTAGAGCCTTGAAATGCCCTTCTCGAGTTGGAGACTTAACCATCATGTCGTCCATGTAGACCTCTATCTCCTTGTGGACCATGTCATACAATAACATAGTGGCCATCCTCTAATAGGTAGCTCCTGCATTCTTTAATCCAAATGGCATGACTGAATAGCAATAAACACCCCATTCAGTGGTGAAAGAGGTTTTTAGCTTATCAATCACTGCCATCATAATCTGATTGTATCCTGAGAAACCATCCATGAATGAGTACATTGCACTAGAAGCTATACTATTGACTAGGGTATCGATATGTGGCAAAGGAAAATCATCTTTTAGGCAAGCTTTGTTCAGATCCCTGTAGTCCACACAAATCCTGACTCTCCCGTCTTTCTTAGGAACCAGGACTATATTGGCTAACCATTGGGTGTCGTCTACCACTTCCAAGAACTTCACCTTCAACTGCTTTTCTACCTCTTCTTTGATCAAGAGAGCCCCTTCTTGCCTTAACCTTCTCTTCTTCTACTTTATTGGCGTTATGTGGGAATATGTAGGGATTCTGTGTTCTATAATGTCTCTATCAATCCCTGGCATATCCTTATAACCCCAAGCGAATACTTTCTGTTTTCTTTTTATTGTTTCTTTCATTTTTTCTCTCTCATTAGGAGTTAAGTCAGAAGCAATAAGTATATTCTTAGGATTATCACATGTGCCTAAATTAAATGATTTAGTTTGCACTGAGTTAATGTCAAACATATGCATGAAATGATCATCGCACATAGCATAACCATTAGGAAATACATCACACAAATAAGCAAAGTCAGACTCTATTGCATTAACTTTAGAAAAGAAAAGGTCATCATTGTCAAACAAGTTAGAAAGAGAAATGTCAAAGTCATTATAAAAAACATCCATGATGAAGTCCAGAACATAGGACTCAAAGTTGGATTCTTCTTCCTAGTCAGCACTGTCCTTCAGCTCCACTGTAGGGACGTCCTTTTTAGGTTCCAGAAATAGCACTAATTCCTCTACTATTGGCTCCTTCACAACAACTTCACTAGTCCCATTCATATGTTCAGCAAAGATTTCGAAACCGAGGACCAATTTCTCAGCAATCATCAACAGCTCAGGAGCTCTTTGATATGGAGTATTAGCACCTTTCTCCACAAAGGTCTCCCATAACGGCTTAACTTTTGGCTTGGTTTTTTTTTCTTCTTCCTTCCAGACTTAGTTCTAGCTTTACTCCCTTCTGTTGGCTCATCAGCTTTAGGATATCCTATCCTATATTTCAAAAACAGCACCTTGGACTTTACATACTCAGGCAGGCCTTGCTGGTTCTTCCCCAATCCCATTCCAGGCATGAAATTCTGGCTCTTCATCATGTTTATAATCCTGGAACTCAGCTCGTCCTAGTAGATCATGCAAACTTTAAAGCTTGGACTAAGAGGGATTTCCTGAGGAGCTAATTTCAATGCAGTAACAGCCGCCTCAGTTTCAACAGAGATGGTGACCACCTTCCCTTCATATGGAAACTTGATATTTTGATGCATAGTGGATGGAACACCTCCCAGGGGATGGAACCATGGCCTTCCCAACAAGACAGCAAAGGTGACTGGAATTTCAATCACATGAAGGTTAACCTAAACTTCAACAGGTCCAGTTTTAACCAAAGCTCTAAAGGTCCCTTCAACAAGCCTTTTCATGTCATCATAGGCCTTAATGACTACATCAGACAGCTTCAAGTTAACCACCGTCAATCCCAACTTGGGCAGGATCTTCAAAGGACATACATTGATGGCAGATCCATTGTCCACCATCATACAGCAGGTTAATTTCCCCTTTACTTCTGCCTTGATGAACAAAGGCTTAAGGTGGTCTCTTCCCTCCAAAGGTAAGTCATCATCTATAAACATAATAGCTCCGTGAGGGCTTTCTATCAGCGAGTCCACCAACTGTTCAGGGGTATGGCTTGTAGGGACCTTCTTGTGATCTAAAGCCATAACTAGCGCCTCCTGATGGGCTTTGGAGTGCATAAGCATCTCCTAGACACTAGCAAGAGTTTTCTCTTCTTTCACAGTTTCAGCATCTTTCTCAACTCTCTCATCTTTTTCCAATTCTTCTTTTAAGCCTTTTTCCTTCTCTTCAGACTCAACAAGCTTTGTTTCTTTCTCTTTCTTCTTAAGTTTCTTAACTGGTTGGATTTTTCTTTCTCTATCATTCTTCCACAGATCAACTGCTCCTCCTTCTTCATCATCGGAGCTCCAAATGTCTAAGACACTCACATTGACCTCGACAGGCTGCCCTCTGAAGTTTAGGCATTTTAGTTCAGGTTTTGGTGGTGTAGGTGTGGCATCAACAAAGGAGTTTAAAACCTACTCCTTATTGAAGCCCATGTTTATCATGAGGATGGATTGATTTGGTGGGGGCATGTTTCGGTAGTTAGGTAAAGGGTTGTTTCTAGTGTTGGGTTTTCTGGTTTCAGGATCAGTGATTTTGCTTGAGTCAATCAGATCTTGAATTTTGTGTTTCAAGTGAGTGCAGCCATCGGTATCATATCCAATGGTTTGGTGGTATTTACAGTACAACTTTGGGTCAGCATTGGGTAATGGTGGTGTCTGGGGTAAAAGTCATAAAAAATTGTTCTCAATTAACTTCTCTAAGACTTTGGAGAGAGGTCTTCCCAGATTAGAAAACCTTCGAGGTTGTCCTATAGCATTGATCTGTACATTGCTGCTCGGTCCAACTATGTTGCTGGATCCTGTCCCTTCGCTTCCTGAAGACCTTCCACTAAAGAATTTCTTATCTTGGGCTAAATCAGACTCTTTTTATACCTCGAATTTATGCAACTCCTCGAAATTTCTGATCCCAAGATCCCTTAATTTTCTAGAAAGTAAAGGGACCCAACACTCTATCACTATCATTAGTTAATCGGATTCCGCTGGTCTATGCTTCATCTGGGATAGCTTCCCTCTCTATCTAGGTAAGTATTCAACAAAAGACTTGTTAAACTTCTGTTTTGTGTTCTGTAAGTTCCTTAGAGATACCTCCATTGGGGCGTTCAAACCGTATTGCTTGATAAATGCAGCGCAAAGTTCTTTCCAGTCACTCTGAACATGCAGTTCCAAAGTAAAGTACCAACGAATTAGACCATCTTCCAAGGACAGGGGAAATTGCTTAACAATTTAAGGTTTGGTAAGTTCCGTTGCCTGCATATAGGTCACATACTGCTTTAAATGCAAGTGAGGATCATCGGTTCCAGAGTACTTCTTCATGTCCGGGAATTTAAACTTTCGAGATAAAGGATCCTTAGCTTTATCTAGATCAAAGCTAGTGTAATCCATCGGGGCATCAATCCTCTTTTCCTTCATCATCATTTGCATCTGAGCCACGATCTTGGCGATGTCTTTGGCCCAGTTTGACTTTTCCACATTCTCCGGTGCTTCTACCTTCTGTCGAGCTATAGGTTCTGCTAACAGAGTTTCCTAATCATCTTCTATCTCTCGTCTCCTGGAATTCTCGGCATCGAGATCAAAGGTTGTGGCTGAGGTGCATGTGGCTCTTGTCTCTCCTGTCTCCTCTCCTCTGCCATTATCTCTCGCATGATCGTTTAGGTTTGCTCAGCGATCTCTGCTTTCAACTTCTCCCTAAAAGCCTCATAATCAAATCCTGCCATTTCTTTCTTTTTAGATATTCTGACCAATCTACCAGTATCAGATCTTTTCCAACCAAAAGTCTGACGTGAATCTATATCTGCAATCACTGCTGGTTAGAAACATGCATGGCATGTATACATGATATGCAGGGTCTCACTAATGTTAAAAAGAATAAATAAATATTCTATTTACAAATAGCACATAACAAAGGACAAAGCTTTGCAAACGACATCTCCACCCTTATTTCTCCCACACGCGTGTTCAATGGTGAGTTCCTTATCCTAGGATTGTTGGCCGGATTTTGATCATCAATAGGGGATAATAAAACCAATGTATATAAGAAAGCTCTCAAAACGCAACAAACAAATAGTAAGTCCTTTAAATAAAACCAAAGTCCACTTAAATGGGCCAAAGAAGGCATAAAAGGCTCAATTTAACATAGTCCATTTCCAATGGGCTTGGGATTTTATTTCAAGGCTCACTAAATGGCATAAAAAACATGCATTTGGAAAAAAAAATCCTGGTGGAAATTGCTAAGTCATTTACATGGGCTGAGTCAAAGGTAAAAAGCTACGGCTCCCACAACTATATACGTCCATTATGTCTCCCCACTCAAGGGTCCGTACGACGTGGATAAGTACGTGCTGTGAGTGACAATAATCAATAATCCACCACCGGGTTTGAATAAAACACAGACATCGAAGTATTGACTATTATCAGTTTATTTAGGACTGTTGTGCACATTGTGTGAAAACTGTGTAGTGAATGCAAAAAATATGCAAAGGAAATAATTTAATGATCAAAGATGATAAATTACAAAACACTGGAATCAGTTTATCAATCCCCAGTGGAGTCACCACTGTAGGCATCAGGGTTTAGTGCGCGCCCAAGTATTGGCAACCACGACACTGTGTGAGCTCAAGACCATAGGAAATATAAAATGGACTTGGGGCCCAAATTGGAGATGGAGTCGCCACCCGGATAAAAGCCGGGACATACTATACAGCAACTAGATTCCACGGAGGTTCCCAGAAGCCGTCATTAAAGATCGGGTTTGGAAACTGGGTATGGGCATTGAATGCCCACCCAACCTTGCGGTTGGCCTCCGTTTGTGTTCTGTATTTTATTACTTTTGATTATTAAGTTATTTCCTTATTACTGTGAGTTTCAAGCATTCCCAATTTTACATGTTACTGACTTTGCACATTAATCCCGTTTCATGCTTATTATCTTAACATTTATAACAAATAATAAGAATAAATTTACAAGCATTCATTCAAAAAAAATGGGGAAGGGATTAGGGATTACAACACTTTGTACAATTACAATAATAATAAAACCAAATAAAACCTCTCAAGAACTAATTAATACACTAATTACTTAGTGATTAAGAATCACCAAAAACCTACAACAAATAATGGTTAGTTCTG
>CATIWK010470869.1:0-14833 GCA_949634005.1 Mallotus japonicus
ATTTCATGATTAGTTTGCCTTTGGGATTTATGGATGTTTTAAATGGGTTTTATGAAATTGCATGTAAATAGAGGATAAAATAGTAATTAATAAGATAATTCTAAAAGAACACGAGACTAAGAGAAGTTAGTATTCCGAATCCAGAATTTTCTGGTTGTGGTGCTAGCTTTCTTTTAGAGAATCAAGTACCACCTCCGATTTTGTCCCAATTATTACCCTGGGTGGCGACTCCATCATCTCCACGCTATGTCTATGTGATATAGTAGTGTGTTCCCTAAAGCCTTGAGCTTAAACAGTGTCGTGGTTGCAAGAAACTTGGGCGCGCGCTAAACCCCGCCGTCTATAATAAGATGATGATTTATGAGAGCAAGAGTCAGATAGGCAAAAAAATGAGTTGAGGATTAAGAGGTTTGAGAGAGGAGATGGCTATATAAATCGATTAGGATTTGAGAGGATAAGAGAAAATGAAGGGAGGCAGCTAGGATTAGAAAAAGAAAAGGGAGGCGAAAATGAGGAGAGACAATGAATAAGAAGTATTTATAATTAGGGTTATAAAAGCATAAATGAAAACGACATCGTTTTGTACCTAAGTGTTTTTTCTAAAATTCAGACAGTTCAGTTTGATGATTGTTCAAACCAAGCTGCCACCTTCAAGTCAAAAATTTCTCTCTTCTCCAACCAAACCGAATTGATAATCTATATCAAACCAAATTGTTGCTTCAATTTCAACTTGATTCGACTCGAAGAAATAAGCTCGGTCGAAATTTGCACACCCCTGAACAAATGGTTCCAAAATAGGGATAAAGGTATATTTGGTATCTAAATTTTTTTAAATTTAATAATTGGGTGTTTGAACTTTTAAAAATTAAAATTACAATTGAGTGTAAAAACTTTGTATAAATATCACAAAACAGTAAATCTAGCAAGTTATGAATAAGTTGTCAGTAGAGATATTGGAGTTGATGACATGGAATTGTACATGATAATCATGTGACTGTTAACTGAAAAATGACAAATTTACCCATGGGATAAGCTGAAATCAATCATTTTCTCCATCTTCTCTAGTCTCTTTATCCTAAAAAACTCCACTAGTCTTCAACAGAGGCTTTAGTTCATGCTTTAGAGCCAACCCAACTAGTGGGCTTATGCTATTGTCTAAGACATCAAACAAAGATAATGGTCGAATCTTCTTGGCTTAGGGAGATGACCTTTTTAGGGCACTAGAGGCACATTCTCAAAAACTAACTACTACCAACAATAATAATAACTCCCAACACCGCTTTACATATATAAAGATCTATAAATTTCACTCGGTTAACACATAACATTTAACAAATTGTTCAATTTCACTCATAAAAGGACATATTTTACACATAAAGTTAAAAAATCTTGAATCGAACTCAAATTACCTAAAAGCTAACAAAATTAATCACCAATTAAATTCAAATAAAATCACTAAATAATACAAATGATGTCTCAAAGTAGAATGATTCACATAAAATCTAAAAAAAAAACTTTTCTTTTGTGACCCTGTAATTTTGAAACAAGATTGGTGAGATGTTGAAAAAAGCATAATCCTTTGACATATCAAATGCGACAAGTATCAAAAGTAGTAGAGAAAAATGAATACCGATACAGTTAACCCAAATAGAGTCTTAGTAGACATGCACGTCTCCAATCTAAATCTGTCATTATTGGAACCGATTCTTGATCTTTTAATACGTACTAGTTTTAAATACTACATGTCGATTCAAGCCCTAATAATTCCTCTATTATGCAGCTACAAAGATGTTGCTGTCAATGCCACCATTGACTCTGGAAAAAAAACCCTAGCTTTTGTAATTCAACTTGTTAAGATTCTCCGGTGGACCTCCTCTTGTCCTAAATCACACTAGGTTCTTATTCTTCTCTATTTGTTTGCAAAGTAGAAAAGCAACAAATATTTTTTTTGATTTTTTTACTTGTTTTACCACTACAAATTGAGAAAGAAAAAGGAAAAAAAATGCATAGGGGCTATTTAATTGTAGAGAATAATTTTCTGTTTTCCAACTCTAGTTTTCTTAGAAAACTGAATTTTCATTTTCCATAGAAAATTGTGGAAAACTGTTTTTCAATTTTAAAAATTATATTAATTATTATAATATAATATTTATTTTTTTCATATTTTTATATTAGTACGATAAAATGGTTCGTATATAATTCTATATTATATTTAAAAATAAAATTATTTTTATGTTGCTTTAGATTACTTTGATCTAAAAAAACTTATAATAAAAATACTCAAACGATAAATTTATAAAAAAATATCAATGCAATTATAAATAAATAAATGTGCATAAACATAATTTATAATAAAATTTCATCACAAACTAAATAAAAAATTCTAATTTCTAACACAATTATTATAATCAGATGTCATGACCCGACCTCCAAGGTGATTGGCACTAGGGAATGGGAAAACGTGAAGCTTTCGAAACCTGTAGTAAGCCCTAAAAATATTCATAATAAAATTAACCAATTGAAAATTCTAAAAAAAATCCGATAGAGTTTCCTTTGTACCCGAACAAACCAAAACCTATAGCAATCACTGCTACAACCACAACACAACAATCAACATCAAGCCACCACAATACACGAGGTAATACTCACAATACTTAAAAATATTAAACTTCAAATACAAGTTATACAAAACGAATTAACTACTACGGTATCTAGAATTAAAAAACATACTACATATATCAAATAAACCTACATAAGATAGCCGGTGCAGATGACAACCACTATCAGACTGTCTATGAGGTCCTGAAAAAATAAAATTGAGGGGAAACAGACCTCAATGAGTGAATTAATGTTATAAATGCATGTTGATTTTTAAAATACTTATTTAAAACAATTAAATTCATCAATAAATATTTAAAATCATTTATTTTGCTAAAATTATTTTTATAAAAATATACATTTTCAAAATTTATAAATCTCTTTAATATAAAATGGTTTTACGAAAATAATATTTTATAATAAAATAAATCCTTTAGTGGAAATCATGGTAGAACCTTAAACCTCAATTCTACTAGCCTTTCGGCTCTTTTATTTTAAATGATTGTCGTCCCAAGAGATTAATGCTCAACCGAGTTTCAGTCATAGTCAAGTCTCTTAATCTATTATCGATGTCCCAAAAGAACAAGCTCAATCGAGTTACAGTTACCCATCCCATAATGGAAATAGGATATGATTAATATGGATTTCGTGACTGGATTTCCTCGTACAACTGGACGTTATGATGCTATTTAGGTGATAATTGATAGACTAACTAAGTCAACTCATTTTTTGCCAATTAAGAAGACATACACCACTGACGGGTTAGCAAGGTTGTATATTAATCAAATTGTTTACCTTCATGGGGTACCAGAAAGTATATTGTCTAACAAAGAAGCTACTTTTACTTCAATCTTCTAGCAATAACTAAATAAAGCATTAGGTACAGGCTTGACTTTAGCACGACATTTTATCTTCAAACAGATGATTAGTCAGAAAGAACCATTCAGACATTAAAAGATATGTTGAGAATGTGTGTGATGGATTTTGGTGAACAATGGGATTTACACTTGCCTTTAATTGAATTTGCATATAACAACAGTTATCATGCTGGCATTGGAATGGCTCCCTATGAAGCATTGTACAACAGGAAGTGTAGATCACCTTTATATTGGAAAGTTGGTAAAAGGCAGATAATAGGCCCAGAATTAGTGCAAGTGACTTCAGAATAGGTCCCTATTATCCAATAGAGGATGAGACAACTTTCAGCCGATAAAAGAGTTATGAAGATCCTAAGGGAAGGATGTATCATTTTCTATTTGAGACATAGTATTTCTCAAGGTGTCTCCAATGAAAGGAGTGATAAGATTTGGTAAGGGCAAGCTAGCCCTGAGGTACATTGGACCTTTTAAGATTCGCTCTAGAGTTGGAGAGGTGGCTTACAGACTAGTGTTACACCCAAGTTATCTCAAATTCACCTAGTGTTCCACGTTTCTATGTTGAAGAAGTACATCTCTGATCCTTCTCATATTCTTCAGCCTCAGATAGAAGAGTTCAATGAAGATCTGTCATATGAGGAATATCCTGTGGTGATTATAGATCATCAAGTTTTTCAGCTTCACACTAAGACAATTCTTATGGTGAAAGTGTTGTGGAGCAACCACACAGTGGAAGATTGCACCTAGGAGACGGAGGCTAATATGCAGAGTCAATACCTCTACTTGTTCTAATATTGATGTAAAATTCGGGGACAAATTTTATTAAGGGGAAGAATGTATTATTGTTATTATTATTATTGTTGTTGTTGTTGTTGTTGTTGTTGTTATTATTATTATATACATATATAATTTGAAGAAGAAGACAAAAGAGGGAATAAGGCAAACAATGAATATGTGTGTATAAGAAAGTAAGGGCGTTGCGCAGGAGAAGAAAAATTGAGTTTGGTGCAAATTTTTCATTTTGGTCGCTATATTTTTCTTCTTCTTTGTTAACCACCCAAAAGACCTTTGATCAACATAAAATTTTAACCATAGCTACTTCTCTATGAGTTTGTGGCTTTCGTTTGAACAGAAACAATGCTGAAAAGTACAGAATTAACTTTAAAAATTCTGCCTATTTTGTGATTTTCAGAACGCTTTATTCATCATTATCAAACTGTCATCAGCTGCTAGTTCCTCATCATCTCAGGAGTCCATAGACACCAACCTCGTATCCGATCTCTTCCGTTTGAATTTTCTATGAATTTTTTGGTAAATTTACTTTGAACTTTATATCTTTTAATTATGCACATATTTTGGTGTGTTTGAGGCTATATTTGTGTTCTAAAAATTATTGTGAACACGTTGGTCTATTTGCTTTGGTCGAGTGAAATATTTTTGGCGAGAAATCTAGCAGGTCCCACCCGAATTCCTACAAGAAAACAGTACCAACCTAGAAAATTATGAATCTATTTTCAATAAATAGTATAAATTGTAGTGATGAATTTCTGTAACTGGAGTTTCATATAATTCCCTACGGATTGTGACAAATAATTTTTGGAATAGTTGCAATAGAAATTATTTTATTTCTGTGTAAATTAGTTTAACTCGTCGGAAATATTCATTAAGCCTCAAAATTAATTAATCAGAGCATTCACAAGTTAATTTCAATAATTCCTTCATTTTAGCAATTTTCCTAGAATTTTAGGGAATTAATAGGAATTTATTTATTAATTATTCATTATATAAATATTGTTTATTATAGAGAATATCAGAGTGAAAACATCGGGAACTAGGCGGACGAGGACACGTCAGCCTGCTTGCTCCACTAGTAAGTTAATATTTTGAAATGTGTGAAATTGTGCATTATATATATATATATATATAGTTGATCAATGATGAATTTAAAGGGGAATTATTTAAGATTTTGGTTATTTTTAATAATGTCTTGTTCTTATTACTGCTAATACTGAGGAAAACATTTTCATTTGCCCTTTCCTTTTATTATTAATTGTGTATATTTGTATTAAATAATTTTGGAAAGACTGATAGAATGGGCTACCTAATGGGTGTCATCAGGACCGTGTGCACATAGGTAATGATCCTTGAGTCGGGCCCTTGTTGAAAAATTGATTTGTGAAGCTTCGCTGATGCATAACTCTCAGGCCCTATATTTTGGTTTACGGTTAGCTATTACTGGGACCGGTGGCTCGGTAAATGCTTAGCTTTCGAAAACCGCCAGTAAATATTGGAGTAAGTGACCGACTGTGACTGGTAGCTTGGTGGAAGCTTAGCTCTTAAGAGCTGGAAGTCATTGAATAAATAAGAAAACCGAATGGCTATCAAATTTGTAGTTTAGGGTTCTACTACGAATTTCCACGTAAATTATTTTATTAACATTATTTTACATTTTTATTACATATTTATTTAATTAATTATTATTTGAACTTTATGTTTATAATAAAGTTATTAAATGAACTTGTGTATATATATATATCTTTAAATACAATTTTATACAAAAATATTTGTAATAAATGTTTTAATAAAGAAGGTTTTTGAATTGGCATGCATTTCTTTATATTAGCTTACTCAGTGAAGTCTGACTCCCCTCAGTTATTTTTCCAGGATCTTGGGAGTCTACAATTAGCTCGTCCTCTCTACACCGGATTCATTTTTCATCGGCTATTTTATGTAGGTTAACTTAATGTTATTGTTATATTTGAAACAATTTTAGTTAATTTAGACACCACAGTTATTTAGAGGTTTTGTTGTTGTTATTATTATATTTTTTTTATACTGAGTTCCTTAATATATTAAGATTGAGATGCTAGTGATTGTGATGCTGTGTTTTGTAGTAGTTGTGACTATATTTATATATTTTGGGAGTGTATTTGCATTTTACAGGTTTTGGGTTTGTTTTGGTATAGGGGAAATTCTATTGAATTTTCTTTAGAATTTCAAAGTTAAAAATTTTATATGATAAATTCCTTTAAGCTTATTACAGGTTTCAGAAGCTTCACGCTTTCCCATTCCCTAGTGTTGGTCACATGCCCTTGGGTTTCAGGTCGTGACACACATGACAACTCACTCTAACCTTTTTTTTCTTCTCACTGAAAGTAATTAAAAAAATTACTAACTTACATTAGATCCTTTATTTTACTAGAGGTCATTACCAAATCCCTAATTTCATCCTTCATCAAATCAAACGAAACGCCAAAGAAAAAATCTCTAAGATGTAACCAAAGAATCAAATCCACTTGAAAATCCAATTATAGAATCGGTAAGAATGAAAAAAGTCATTGTTTTCTTTGGAATCTTGTATGCACAAGCTTTTTCAAATGAATAAGAAAACTTTTTGTTTTGAATATATAACTCTATTTCTCTTAGTTTCAAATTGCTTTATCTTTCTCAGTAATCCCAAAATTATATGGCTTGATTATTCAACTGAAAGGAGATCAATCCATATGAAGAAATTGCATGCACTAGCATTCTATATATTCCCAAAATTAAAGACATTAAAATTCCTAATTTTTGAAAACCCTAATTATCTTAACTATATAAATCTAAACTTTATAATTCCTACTATAAAATTTGTACCTAGGGTGGAATTAATCCATTAGGTTTTGAAATTTGCAAGCTCTCCATAGTGGCACATGGGGAACATCAAACTGACCGACCTCTATAGTTGATGACATAACTAAATGAAAAAGAACGAAATTGATGAAGAGCAAAATTTCAATCCTAAGCAATAAAGAACAAAATTGAGAGAAGGGATAAAGAAGAAAGATTGTGTTGATAGGAAAGGAGGGCTAAAGACATAAGTTGTAGAAGAATTTGAAGGAAGAAGGTTAAAGACAATGGGATTTATTTTTTTTACGTTGAAGTTGCCACCTCATCTCATTTTAGTGGGTTTAATGCACTAGTTATTGTTTGTAAGTGCACACATGGCTATACTGGCTCGCCAATTCTTCAACACATCTAAAAAGCTATAACCCAGGGGTTGAATAGGTCCTCAATAGAATTTCAGATGTACTATTGATTAATTTGAGAATTGAGGGATATAAGTGGCCAAAAGGGTAAAATTTAGGTCTGAAATGATGTATTTGGCGAAAATAGAGGTGTGAATGTAGTTACTAGAGTTAGGGGTGTAACCAAGCCAAGCCTACTCGCGAGCTACTCAGGATCGACTCGAAAAAAACTCGAAATCAACTCGATTATTGTCGAGTCGAGCTCGAGCTACTCGAGTAGACTCTCGAGTCGAGCTCGAGCTCCTAAATATGTGACTCGATAAGCTTGCGAGCTTAATCTAGCCTATCGAGTTCGAGTCGAGTTTGATATATTTACTATTTTACCCTTTATTTTAATATAATTATAAATATATATTTGCTAACTGAGTTGAGTTCGAGCTCGAGTAAAGTTTGAATATTTTAAAAATATATAATTTTAAAAATTTAAAAATTTTATTTAATTAATCGAGTCGATCTCTAGTATATGAATTCTTTAATCGAGTCGAGCTTGAGCTTCAAAAAGAAGAGCTCGATCTAGTTCGAGTCGAGCTCGAGCTTGGCAGTGTGTCGACTCGACTCGGCTCAATTACACCCCTAACTAGAGTCAATTTGACCATTATTGCGAAATTTAAAAGAAAAAAAAGGACAATGTAAAATTTTTTGAAAAGTTTAGGGGCTAAATCAAATTAGATTTTCTTTCAAACCCATAAAACGACAACGACGTTTTCATTTAGTTCAAAAGAGAACAATAAAACGACAACGAGGAGTTTTGATTTCAGTTGTGCGCACAAAATAAACGAGACGGATATTATTTATGAATTGTTGTCTCGTTTTTGACTCAAGAACCGAGGTGCGGTCGATTATAAACTCTTCTGCAATTGATCCAAACTTCACAACACCACCAGAAATGGCAACAATTAAGAATCTTAGGGTTTTCTTCTTTGCTCTCCTCCTCCTCGCCTCTCCTATTCTTCAAGGTCCGTGTTCTTTTTCTCAATTTTAGATCCAGATCTATATGCTCATCTATTGCAATTCGTAATGATTCTGGATAGATTGATTATTATCCATAATAAATGATCCATCGTTTTGATCTATCTAAGTTGGACCTGATCTGATTTAATTTAATTTTTTTTTGTTTTCTTAAAGGAAAAATGGATTCTTTTTGCTGCAATGTTTAAATTCCTTCTTTTTTTTTTTTTGGAGAAAGATATATATAATTAATTGCATGCTATCTATGTTATGAATTATATTTCTTAATTATAAATTTTAATTTCATAGAATTAGTTTCTTGTGGAGTTGAATGTTGATGCAATCTTGTTTGCTGGTTAAATTCATTTTAGTGAATTTTGTAAATTATTGAGATATTTATTTGATTTCATGTGAATAACGGTTTTATTCTGTGTTGCAGTGGCTAGGTGTGAGTCTGATTCTGATGCGGAAGTCGCAGAGAATGCTGAAGAAGTGAGTGATCTCGGTATTGTTGGTGAGGACGCGCAGGATTTTGGTGACGGGAGTTTTAGTCCAGCTCCTGGAGTCGATACTGTCTGTGTTTTCCCCAAAAATAGTGCCCGTGGTACACAGATTTTTATTTAATTGTCAATTGATTTGGTATTTTGGTATTTATCATAGGGATGAAAATTCTGGAAGATAATTGAATGTGCTCTCTTTTTAATTTGAGTTCATTCTGTTTTTTTTTTTTATTGCAGTGGTGTTAGCTGGGGAGGAGACTGAATTACTCGTTGGCATGAAGAATAATGGTATTTTTGAACTTGTTATTAGATCAGTTTTGCAACGAAAGTGCAATGCATGGCTATGATTTATCCCTCTGCCTTTATTTTTGTTGATTCTAGTTCTTATCCTGACAAAAATGCAGCCATTTATTTATTTTTTATTTGTTGTGTTATTATATGTTTATTTCCTCTTATCTCGTTTGAGATTTGCTCACTTGCTGCATTGGTTGGATGCAGGGGAGTTAAGCATAAATGTCATCGCTGTTAAGGCCAGTGTTCATCTTCCTTTTGATCATCATCTGCTGGTTCAGAATCTCACTGCTCAGGTAATTGTATGTTTGTGAGCATATGTCAAACATCCTGATCTCCATATTAGGTTCTTTTTTAATATCAGATCATTAGATATCACTGGCCTGCTTCATTTTGTTAGTGGCGCGTATGGGAATTGGATTTTCTTATAGTGCATATGTGGTTTTCTGTTTGATCATGGCTGGCACTAGGGGTGTGCAAAACTTTCGATTTGACCAAACCGAACCGGTTCGGTTTACAAGAGTAGACTTTTCGATTTTTTGAACTGAACCAAACCGAATTTCTGGTTTGGTTCGGTTTTCTACTAAAAAAATTCGGTTAACCGAATTAACTGAATTGACCGAATTTTAATGATTTTTTAATTTTTTTTAATTTTTAAATATTATAATAATGTAATAAAAATTAAAAAAATTGATATTTTTGAAAATTTTGATTGGTTAGGTTAGATTCGGTTCGGTTCGGTTTTAATCTGGTTTGATTCGGTTCGGTTCGGTTTTAATTTTGGTAAGTTCGGTTAATTCGGTTCGGTCAGAAAATGCCCCAAAACCGACCGAACAGACCGAATGCACACCCCTAGCTGGCACCTCTCTCTCTCTCGTCCCCACTCATGTATTTCTCTGATGACTCCAGGCATAGGCACATACACGTGCACAAAGGGCGTCAGAATATCACAATATATCCTTTTCAGGGTAGCATGTTGCCAAGCAATGCCGCAACTATGTGTGCCTCTAAAGTGAATGATTAGACAAGATTTTAGAGGGACACTAGATGGTTCCTTAAAATAGCATGTCTGTAAAAGCTGCCTCGCTAGACTTGACTAGAGGCAAAGATCAGATCCTGTTCAACTTGTAATAACATGCATTTCTGGTTGTGTCATGGGGTGACAGCAGGCTGTCCTTGAATGGCATGGTTGAATTTGGTCGAGGAACTACTGAGTAGTAGGAAAAGCTGGGTGAAGAGTCATCCTTGTTATGTCCTTTTGTATAATTGTCATTTTGCTGTTATCTCTTTGCTTTTGCTAGAGTTGACTCTACCTTTGGGGTGATAACTAATTGTCAAAAAAGAAACTGGGAACATTTATGATGTTCTAGGTCATATGACTGTTTGTGCTGAAAAAAATGGAATATTTATATAATTAATCCTTTAAGAATAGCTCTTAGAAAGTTTTTCTGGAAATAAAAAGAGTTCATTGTGCTGAGACTAATTAGTTTGGACAGAGACATGGTTGAGCTGATTATGCTTTGATTTCAGTTGCATGGAATGAATAAGCCTCATTTTTTGTCGTGGATCTGCATTCATGTTGCATTGATTTGTTTTCCATCTTTTGGCAGTCTAAAATATTCTGTTCTGGCATTTATAAAGAGTGTCACAGTATTAATGCATCACCTGTAGGCTGCAGCTATTGTTACCGGCCTATGATTCTTTAATGTGAGGTACCTTGTTCAAAAGTTGATGCCTGAATGATTCAAATGGAAAAGTTCTATTTGGTTTGGGTAGGAAGAATTCAAATATTGGGATGCCTTTGCATTTACTAATCCAGAATTCCAGTTGGTGTCTTTAATTAAATTAGGGGTTTTCTACTCAATTTGAACTTGATATAGTGGTTTCAATATGGAACATAATACAATTCATTTTTCACTCCTCAATTGAGGCTTTCAAAGTCACATGCCAGATATTTTGGTGCCAATTATGCGTGCTTGTATCTAATGTTGTGCTTATATGTGGAGAAGTTTGTCTTTATGATGACTCTTCTGGCGAGTCTGTGCTTGTAAGATGAATGTCACGCCAAGCTATGCGCCCTTCTCATTATGGGCTAGTTACTGTATTTTATCATAATTGTTTTGAAATGTACATGTTCTTGAATGCAATATTTTCTCTGATGCTGGCAGTTACATCTTTACTTTTTTATTTTTTTTACTAATAGTTTTATTTCTATATCTTTGGATTTTTTGGAAAGAGTAGGAAAAAAAAAAAAGCAGCATTCTAGCTTTACTAGTGGTTGATTCACTGTTTCCATTTTATTGTTAATTGTTGTAAACTGCAGGCCTTCAACAATGCAACTGTTCCTGCCTCAGCACAGGCAACATTCCCTTACATCTTTGCTGTCAGCAAGTACTTGCAGGTACATGCAGTACACCTGAGAGTTTTATGGTTCCTTCTGTCAATGTGTTTTAGTTGATTTAATTTCTTGTCCCTGCACAAAAGAATTGAATAAAAATTAAAATGTGCCTTTTAGGTGAGAATGAGATTATGTATTTGCTAATATGTAATTTTTATAATTTTTTTCAGCCTGGAAGCTTTGATCTTGTGGGCACCATTATTTATGAGATTGACCAGCATCCGTACCAAAGCACTTTCTACAATGGGACCATTGAAGTAGTTGAGTCTGGTGGATTCCTCAGCATTGAGTCAGTTTTTCTTGTCACCCTTGGAATTGCCCTTCTTGTGCTCCTAGGTTTATGGATTCATGGTCAAATACAGAACCTTTCCAAGGTACTCACCTCTCTGATGTCATGATTTGCTATATTTTATTTTTTTCCTCTTTTAGCTGATAGGAAGTAATCTATTGTGCATGCTCGTACACGGTGATATGTTATCAATGATCATCTAAGTCATATTTTTAGATTGATGTTGTGATGACAAGGCAATTATCTTATGGAAAGGTTTAATATCCAATGGCAACAGCTAATTGCCCTATCATTGAAATAAACTCTTGGTCTAGCCATTTTGGAAGAAAGATTAGTGGTGTTTGTTGTTGATGTACAAAAGGTAGGGCTAGTGGCTTACTAGATTTAATGGTTTCATGCATATATGTTTGTAAAATCTATGCTAATGTTACATATTGTTGCTCTTTATAAATTTTCCAACTTGCTACTTTTTGTTTGGTCAGAAAACAAAGAGGACTCCAAAGGTGGAAGTTGGAACTGGGACTAGGGATGTCTCAATGGATGAATGGCTTCAGGTTGGTTGGTCTATATTTGTTCATGTTACATGCATCGGGTCATGGGTTTCAAAACCCTGGCCCTTTCCAAAGAATCATGATGATTCATGTTACAGCAATTGGGTAGCTGAATTTGGATGTTTTCTGGAAGCTGAATGATCACTGATAACTGCTTTTCTTTTTCTTTCCTCTCTATCTTGTGTGATGTTCAGGGAACTGCATACACTCAATCATTGGCGAACAAATCTAAGAAGAAGAAGTAAATGTCTTCACAGCCTATTTAGCACGCACTGGATGGACTTGTAACTCACGATAGGCAATTGGATGTCTAAAAGAGCCCATAAGTTAAAGTAGCTTTTCAAATTTAGGCAATTTAGGCTAGAGAGGAGACATTTTCACTATTGTAGCATGTGAAAGAAATTTTATTACTTCTTAATTTTTTTTTCTTCTTCTAAGAATTTTGGAGGTTGAGCCTTTTTTGGAGAAGACTAATTCCATTATGATGTAGGAAGGATATAGGTTTCATGAACCTAGAAAAATTCTCACATCTTCCATTTCATTTTTTGGTAAGCTTAAACTTGTCCAATGCTTGACATGATGTTTGTGGGGTGGTTGTGTCTTGGTGACCATGAGTTACCAGTTTTTTTCTTGATGAAACTTGGCCAAATGTAACTTACTACAGATTTCAAACTTTAATTTTCAACTTTTTTGACACTTATTTTTCTACTTCTTTTTCAACACAAGTGCGACTCTTTTTAATCACCCGAATGATTACAAAGATGTTTTAATTACAATATGAGGGATTAAAATGTGATTTTATCTTAAATGTGAACATATGGGATTATAATATGGTGTAAGAACAAAAGTGTTTTTTTTTTTAGGATAATTTTGTTGGTCTTGGAAGGCAAAGGAGTCTAGGTGTATATATATATATATATATATATATGACAATTTGATAAATTTATTCTTATTTAATTAAATTTTGTGTATCTATATATTGAATATAATTAAATAAGAATTATTTTTTAATTTTATTTATATAAATACAAGTAAAAACTCAAATTGTACGATAGTCACTTTATGTGAAGAGAAGCACATGGGTTCCAGCCAATTCATCTGGCTAAACAATCTTTTCTAAAGGTTCCAATCTATCTGTACTTCTAGAAATGGCCAGCCAAAACTTCAAATTGGACCTTCATATTTTGCCCTAAGAATACATTGGTCTTTATTGATTTTTTTAGTCTAATTAAAACTTTTTCTTTCAAAATGGTAAACAAAATTGATCCTGCTGTTAGCTAAGAGTTAACATGTATTATTCAAAATGGCTGACATGGACAAAGTAGAGCCCATTAGCTTTTGAATTTATAATAGAGTAGGCAAAGAATGGGACTAAAACTTAAAAAAAAATGTCAAAATGCGGCTTGAGTACATCACCAAGATTAAGACTAGTTAAAAAGGTGGAAACAACATGCATGATTGTTGGTTGAGGTTTATACTTCTCCATCTACGTTTCTTCTTTGGATTTGGATTTCATCATAGGTTGTGTTTCTTGAGATTTAATTGTAGCAGTAGGTGTTAGTTTTTGGGTTTTACTTGCTCTAGTTGATAATGAAGGCTATTTTTAGGGTTCAATACTTGGGTTGGGAACATTCTTGAGCTGTTGCATGAGTTGCTTTACTCAAATTGTAATTGCTTGAGTTGAATATGTTCATATAAAGTCATAACCGCCTGATATAACTCTTCAAATTCCTAAATTGAAGATTATAAAATGTTTCAATATATATTTGCTTAGTGAATTTATGATCCTTGTTTAGCTGCCTCTATAATCTATAAACTTATCACATTCAAGAATCAGAATTAACCATTAAAGATCCTTAGAAAAGAGAGATTCAAGGAAGGGAAAAAGAAAGAGATTGATGATAAAAAAAAAAAGAACCGGCCATTAAAATTTAATTCGAGATCCAGATAAAAAATTCTTCTATATTGTTTTTCATCTGTCCTTAAAAATGAAAGATCATTATTTGTTGTTGTTGTAGCAGCTTTAACTAAATCGCTTCAGTTTGACATGGTGTTTAAAGGTGTTTAATGATGTGTGTTTTTAAAAATAGTGAATGGCATGCATATATAAATGAGAAAATTATACAAATGTACATGTTTTCGGCTTCAGTTTCATCAAAATATGTCTTTTTTTTCATTAATTATATGAGTGTTTTTTTTTTCCGTTTTTTTCCTCTTTTGTATTCTTTTTGTTCCTTCATTATTTTTTTTTATTTTTCTCCCCTTTTTTCTTTTTATTTTTTCTTATTTTGTATTTTTTTTATTTTTCTCTGCTAT
>CATIWK010470918.1:0-26504 GCA_949634005.1 Mallotus japonicus
ATTTATTTAATATAAATAATGAATAAATAAATATCTAATAATGAATCAAAATTAATTTGTATGCTATTCTAAAGAAATAGACTTAATATATATATAAAACATGTGGTGGGCAATTCACATTGAAAATGGGACCAAAGATACTAAATAGTAGTCCATTACAAAGTAAGTATCATTTTTTTGTTCCCAAGCGCGTGGGAAATAAAAAAAGGCAGAAGGTAAATGCGACGTCGTTTCACGTAAGGGCTCCTGTGGCTCAGAGGTGAGGGTAGAAATGTAATTTTATTTTGAAGGCTAATAGTGGCAAAATTGCAATTTGTAGCGAAATTAAAGGCCTTTTGTAACACTGTAGATGAACAGTTAATTAGTTGTCCTCCTTTATAGTATATATATAGATTGCAGTTTTAATGTTAGCAATTTCCAGGAAAATAAAAGGATAGCTCACAAATTAAATGGGAAAATGATGTTGCCCTATTTAAAGGAAACCCCAACATACATTCACTCCATCATAATTTTCAAATGGAGTTTGTGTCAGTGAAATGCTTGTTGTTGCTAGGGGTGTTGATGTTATGGATTCAAGTGCATGGATACATAGCAGCAGGTTGTTTTGAAGAAGAAAGATTAGCTCTCTTGCAGTTCAAAACATCTCTTGGGTCTGATTCAGACCATATTCTTCCATCATGGGTTGATGATCCAAAGAGTGCCTGCTGCGAATGGGAGAGAGTCTTATGCCATTTTACCACAGGTCATGTAACTGAGCTCTACCTCAGCAGTACAGCACCTGAACGTTACAACTATGATTGGTTAGTGAACATCTCAATGCTCCAGCAAATTAAAGAGCTCCAAAGTCTTGATTTATCTTCTAATTCAATTGCTGGTTCAATTGATAAAGAAGGTAAGGTATATGAGTATATATTATGTATGTATATATTTTATTTTATCAAAGAGTCAATTTGCCTCCTCTGACGTACATTTAAAATATTAAAACATTTTTTTTTACATTATTCAACTGTTTCTTTTTGTTTTCACCCTTTGGAGTTATATTCTTCTACCTTATTATTAGCAAAGAGCCAATGAATGGGCTGTATAATATGGAGTCTAAGAGTTATACAGTTGACTATTGAGGTTTTAGCAAGACTTCTGATTGAACTGAACCAAAAATTAAATCGATTTCATTCGATTCACTTTGATTTGCTTTATTTTTATTTTTTTTTATTTTTGATCAACATAATTGAAGCAAACAAATTTGGTTTGGTTTTTATTGTAAAAAAAAAAAAATTAGTTAACCAAAAAAATCAAACAAACCAAAATTTTTTTTTATTTTTAATTTTCTAAAGTAGTATAATTATTTAATACAAAAAGAAAAAATAATTAATATTTTTAAAAATTCTATTTGATTTGGTCGGTTCAATTTTCATTGTAAAAATTTCAGTTAGATTCAGTTTGATTTTCTAATTTAGTTTGGTTCGGTTTGGTTTCTAATTTAGTTTTATTTGATTCAATTTTCACATAGTTTAATTCAGTTCAACAGTTTGATTCTATTTTTATATATTTCAATTTGATTAATTTAGTTTGATTAAAAAATAGTCCAAAACCAATTGAACTGATCAAATGCCACCTCTACTCATCACTAAAGCTTTCAGGAAAGATTTATTCCTACGATCAGTTAATGATATTAAATTGTTGATATGCGTTGGTATTTTACACTTTATTAATAAAAAGATGGCACATATATTTGTTATAAACGCACTTCAGGTAGATAAAAATTTTATAAGTCATAACTTCAAATGCTACTAAAATTTATTTTTATAAGTTTTTCAGTTTAATTCATTCAATAGTATAGTTGGTTCTTTTAAATATAAGATTTTAATTTATATGTTGAAGTAGCTATATAACTATAATAATATCTCTAATTAATTTAGCAGATTTTCAGAAACTATCAACTCTGAAGAAGTTAGAAACATTAGACCTGGGTGATAATTGTTTCAACAGTAGTAGTAGCATCTTTTCATCATTGGCAGCTATTACATCACTTACGACTTTGTCTTTCAATGGCAATGATATGGATGATTTCACACATATTCAAGGTGTGTATACAAAGTGTATATATATATACACACACATACACAATATTTTCTTTACAATTATATCAAATTAGTCATTATTTTTTATTCCTTCTTGTCTATTTTATGTTTTTTTTTTTAATATGGCTCTCTATTATCTTGGTTCAGAATTGAGTAATTTAGAAAATTTGGAATCGTTGGATCTAAGTGATAATGGTTTCAATATCACTCAAACAATTCCAGGTACCTGTGCGCCTTGTCAACTTCAATATAAGAATGCACGTAATTTTGCTATTTTATAAAGAGTATTATAAAATTGATGAAAAGCACCACTGTTGTTCAATATATCTGACTCCACCTATATATATGATTCGTTGCTCCACAGATTTTAAAAACTTGTCAAAACTGAGCAAGTTGAAGTACTTAAATTTGTCACACAATAATCTCGATGATGTTATATTGAACATTTCCAGCATGTTTTCTTCCCTCGAGACTCTAGACCTGTCTTATAATAGAATGGAACGACCTGTTGTCATCCAAGGTACGTATATGTGCTAACATGTTCCCGTTTACACGATTTATATATTTTTTTTACGATTTACAAGTGAGTTTTAATTGCCACTTAACAACTTTTTTTTTTAAGATTTTTTTTTACCATTTAACTATTCAACTTTCAACCGTATTCCTTTATTTTTTCACACACATATATATATATATATGTATTTTCTTAATGGATTCATTTAAATATATTATGCATATATTTTTAAAGGATCAGGTAATGAATAAAATAGAACAAATTTCAGCTAAAATAATTAAGATAATAAAATTGAAGAAAATTATATATATATATATATATATATATATATATATATATATATGCACTCCTTTTGTCTTTGATGCAAAACAAAGTAAATTGAACAATTTGACGGTACGCACACTATCTGCTGCCAATATGTACACGCATCAAATTATGGAAGTAAACTATATTTGTGCCAATGTCTACACATCAATTTGAATCCTCATTAAATTAATTTTAGTAGTTGACCCACAAAGACTTATTTAAATTAATAAATAAAATTGATGAAGTTTTTTTTTTTTAAACAACTGAGAGATCAAGAGGAGAGAGAATTGAACCCATAACCTCACCTTATAAATATTCATTACCCGAGCCATTAGGCTACAAAGGGAGGACATATTAATGAAGTTCTTTAAAATATATAATATTTGACTGTAAAGTTTTTAAAATCTTTTAAGCCTACAAATTTTTTCTAAAAAAGTTTAAAAATTAAAAAAATGTTCTATATAGATTTAATTTTTTTTATTTTAAAATTTTAAAAACTTTACCATCAAGCAATAGACATTTAGAAAAATTTGTAAATTTTCTTTGTCCGTCTAAATAATGTTTCATTAGTTAAATATTAAAACTAATTTTTTTTTGAAAAAATTTGTAGGATTTCATTATAATTATTTTTTAAAAGAAATTCAATATAGCTAGTTTATATATATATATATATATATATATATTTGACAAGTAGTATATCATTTAGGGTAAATTACAAAAACATTTACAATTTTAAATATTTTTGAAAAATTCGACACAACTTTTTAATTTTAACAATATCATTCACCAACTTTTTAGTTTTTACAATTCTAAGCAACAATGGACTCTTTCGCGAAATCTAACTAACATGGCAACCATAATTGCCTTTAATTCTCTATGTTGGATCCACAGAAGATCCAATGTGCGTTTGTAAGACTTTAAAATTTCAAAATGCACCATCTTAAATGTTTCCACTTGTCTTTTTATTTTAGTAATGGAGCCATTTAAAAAGTGCATTTAAAATTTTAGGGTTTCACAAAATGTGCCGTTTTCTATATTGGAATAAACAAATAATTATAGCTGCCATGTCAATTAGATTTCATGAGATACTCCATCATACTTTGAATTGCAAAAAATAACAAATTGATGAATGAAAATGCTAAAATTAAAAGTCATATCAAATTTCAAAGACGATAAAACTCGTAAATTTTTTTTTTTTTGTAATTTTTCATTTATCTATTGTTTTTATTTAGATTTATGTTTATTTTTTTATTACATAAGAAGAGAAACTCACTAACAATTGACCATTCAAATTTTTAATATTGTTGCATTAAAAGTAAGGGAAGAGTATATAATTGTTTTAGCTTTTTAATTTTTTTGTATTTTGTCATTTGAATTTTTTTAATAGTAAAGTGTCTGAACCAGTAAAATTTTTCGAAACATGATCTTTAGCAGATTTTAGGGATAAAAGTGCTTATGTACCCAAATTTAAATAGTAAATTAACTTAAACATCTTTTTTAATATTATTTCATTTTCTTTTTTACTCTAATTTTTTTTTTGAGAATTATTAGCAATGAAAAAGGTATTTTTATTAAACAAACTAAACTAGAAAAATTAAATATTATTTTCATTTTGTTTTTCGTTTTCCTTTTATTAATTATTGTTGTCAAATTAGTTTTTTATTTCATGATTTTCGTTAAATTAAATTTTTTATTTAAAAGTATTTTATTTTTATTTTATTTTTAATTATAACAAGTAAATTTGTATCTTTATATTATTTTAGTGAAATTATAAATTTCACTCTTTCAAATAAATTTTAAAATATACTAAATATTTTATTTTATAATTTATTTAATAATGGTTCAATTCTATTATTTTTAATTTACTTTAATAATATTCAATATATTTCCCTTTCAAATTTAACATATAAGAGTGAAAGAAAGATAAAATTTTTTAACTTAAAAAAAATAAAATAAAAGATAATATAAAAGCAGGACGTTTAAGTCAATTTATGATTTTAAAAGACATATAAGCATTTTAAACTTTAAAATTTGATAGAAAAACTATTTTAAAACTTTTTACTAATTCATACACTTAATTATATAAAAAAATTAAATATCAAAACAATAAAAATTAATTCAAATACTATTTTGCTATGTTTGGATGCAAGAGATTTGAGTATGGATTTGGATTTCAATGAAATTTCTTGTTTGGAAACTACAAGGATTTGCATTATGAGGATTTCAAACAAATCCACAATGAATTTAACAATTCATTTAATGAGGATTTGAAATGACATGTAACTACATGTTATTTGAAATCCTTGTATTTGAAATTTCAATATTTGAAATCTAGGATTTCAAATCAAATGCTTGCATTCAAACACACTCTTTATGTATTTATTCGTACAAGTAATAATCATAATTTTCTTAATTGGATTTTTATAAAAGTAATTTTTTTTTGAACAATTTATAAAAGTATTTCATAATCCATAAATTGACAAGTACTTGCTAGTTTGACATTAAAAAAAAAAAAAAACTTTAATACTTCAAGATGCATATTCCAAATAAGACATAGGTCAATTGCAATGGTATGTCGAACAAGAAACAATGCTATTTTTCATGCTATGTAAAAATGAATAGCTAATATGTATGTTGAATTATGATGGAGATATACAAGCGGTAACGTTATCACTGTCGCAGGTTTGTGTGGCTTGAAGAAACTTCAACATTTGGATCTCAGCTCTAACGATTTTTGTGGTAGTCTTCCTCTGTGTCTAGGCAATTTGACAAATCTGACATCCTTAGATCTGTCTAGGAACAAATTCACGGGAAAAATTGCTCCATCTGTGCTGGCTGGCCTCCAATCCCTCATGTCTATAGATCTTAGCTATAATCTTTTTGAGGGCTTATTCTCTTTCAAATCCTTTGCTAACCATTCCGACCTTTTTGAGGTTCGATTCAGAAGCAGCAGCAACATATTCAAGATTGTGACTGAATATCCGGATTGGGTTCCATCATTTCAGTTGGGGGTTCTTATTCTGCAAAATTGTGGTCTTCAACGTATCCCTGAATTTCTCTTTAATCAGTCCAGTTTGACATTGCTCGACATGTCTCATAATGAAATAAAAGGAAAGTTTCCCAGTCGGTTAATTGAGAAAACAGAAATACAGTTTTTGATTCTCAAGAATAACTCCTTTATTGGCGAAATTCATCTACCAGCTAACATCATTACTTGGTTGGATGTCTCAGAGAATCACCTTAGTGGACAGCTTCAAGAAACTGAAAGAAAAATGTTTCTAAAAATGAAGTTCCTCAACTTATCCAAAAACCATTTCCAAGGTGAATTTCCAATCTCAAATGGTGAGGAATGTGCATTGGTAATTTTGGATTTGTCTTATAATTACTTCGCAGGAAAAATCGAGAATCTTGTTTCAAGTTGTACTTCCTTGAAAATTCTGAAGCTATCTAATAATAAATTCCAAGGCCCAATATTCACGAGTCAATTTAACTTGACTGGACTAAGGTTTCTGCTATTGGATGGCAATCAGTTTGATGGAACTCTGTCAAGTCTGGTAACCAGGTTTCGTTTTTTACAATCACTAGATATTGGCAACAACCGCTTCAATGGTGAGATTCCAAACTGGATAGGTGACCTTACTTCTTTGGATTATCTATCCATGCATAATAATTCTTTTGAAGGTCCAATTTCGTGTGCGTTTCTCTCACACCAATATGTAGATCTATCATATAATTCTTTATCCGGGCCATTACCTACCTGTTTCAAACGAGGAGGAGAAGCAATGCATATAAATTTGCAAGGTAACCGGTTCAGTGGATCAATACTAGAAGCTTTTCTCAATTCTTCAAGGCTATTGATACTAGACTTGAGAAATAACAACTTGTGTGGCAGCATTCTGAATAAGTTTGGTGAATTTCCAAATCTGCGAGTTCTTTCATTAGCAAGGAATCAATTAGATGGCATTATTCCAAAATGGTTGTGCCAACTAAATGAGATCAGCTTATTGGATCTTTCAAAAAACTCATTCTGTGGATTCATACCTCACTGTTTATATAATCTCTCATTTGGAACCAAAGAACTTTTAGGTGATTTTAAATCAAGTATTTGGACTAGTTACCCACTGCGTGATTATGGTGTTGGGGTTGATTCTCTTTTAGACCAAGAAGTGGGGGGTTTTGTAAGTGATTTCGAACTTAACTTTGATTTCGTTTCAAAGCATAGGGATGGCAATTACAAGGGCAACAATCTCGAGATCATGTATGGATTGGATTTGTCTGGTAATAAGCTGATAGGTGAAATCCCATATGAGCTGGGGAAGTTATCCCATATTCGTGCATTAAACCTATCCCACAATCAGTTGATTGGATCAATTCCGAAATCTTTTGCCAATTTTTCTCAAATAGAGAGCTTGGATCTTTCATACAACAATTTAAGCGGAGAAATCCCCTTTAAAGCGGTAGATCTACACTTCTTAGCAGTATTCAGCGTGGCTTACAACAACTTATCAGGAAGGCTTCCGGACATGAAGGGGCAGTTCAGTACGTTCGACAATAGTAGCTATGAGGGGAACCCATTTCTCTGCGGACAACCTTTACGAGACTGCATCAGGGATAATGGATCAGCTCCATTATCAATCCCATTTGAAGTAGAAGATGGAAAATGGTATGAAATAGATCATGTAGTATTCTCGTCAAGCTTTTCAGTATCATTTGTGATGTTCTTCTTGGGGGTGATCACTCTTCTATATGTGAATCCTTACTGGCAACAGAGGTTGCTCTATCACAGTGAGGAATTTATGTATTCATGTTACTACTTTTTGTATGATAATCTGTTCAGGTTTTTAGTTCGTTTGTATCATTAATGGATATGATTATCAGTTGTACGTGCTTTAAATTGAGAGATTTGCTTTTCTATGAATAAAACACAGTAAGTTCAACTTTCTTCTTTTTGACAATTTGGTACTTTACATTTAAAGTGGGAAAATGTGTGTATACGAGTGGTGTGAGCAGAAAAAAAAAAAGAAAAAAAAGAACCAAGGATGAAATAAACGTAACAATCATAACAATAACCCTTTAATTTCCTTATATTTATTTTTCTCAAAGGGCACTGCTAAATGGATAGAATCTATCGAAATTTTTTGGCTAGAATAACTGAAAACACTAATATGACCTTTTATATAAGAGAGAGAAATTTTAACAATTTACACCAATTTTTGGAAAGTGAACCACACATCCTAATTACAGCAAGTGAAGACTACTAAATAATAATGGGCTTTTTACAAAAATGTTCAAAAAAGAGGTGCCAATAATATCAAATGCCATCTCTTTTCAAAATATTACACGCGTTTCCTATCTTTGTAAAAAATTACACACATGTCCTTTTTTTCTTCCGTCTTTTCATCATTGCGTCTTCTTCTTCCTTATTTATTTATTTTTTTTGCTAATATATCAAAAAAAAAAAAAAGAAGAAAAAAGGATAACAGATCCCTTTGCTGGTTTGCTTGGTTTCCTTTCTTCCTTCTTCTTCCTTAGTTTCCTTTCTTCATAATCGTCTTGACCTTAACCACCTCCCTTTGCTGATCGGCGTCTGCTCCTCCTCCATTGGGCGAAGATCGATTGATTTTTTTTTAGTTTTTAGTTTTTGATTTTCTTTTTTTGCCGTGTTTATGAGTTTATGTGATTAGCTACAGTTTCAATTTTTTCTTTAATTTTTTTAAAGACATTAGAGCAGTGGATCTATTAACACTGCGCACTTTTTTGTCTGTGTTCAGTCTTTGTTTTGATGATAGAGAATTAATTAAAGTGTTTTTTATTTTGTTTTTTGAAATTTGTTAGGCCATTTAGCGAAGAGGATTTGAGGAATAATGCACCTCAGGTTGTGACTTGCAATAAGGATATGAGAGAGGTTGAAACAAAAGGAAAACTGACATGATTTTCAACCATTATTCTAATAAAATGACCTACTTTAATCACTGGTTTTATTCTTTTCTTGATGCAAAGTTTTCCTTTTGTTTCAATCTCTGGTTTGTTTCTCGTCATCATCACATGGCTAGCATCCCACATGAGCTGGGGAAACTATCCCAGGTTCATGAATTAAACCTATCCCACATCAATTAACTGGAGGTATTCCAATATCTTTCTCCAACTTTTCCCAGATAAAGAGTTTAGATTTGTCCTATAACAATTTAAGCAGAGAAATCCCCATGCATTTGATAGATTTACACTTCCTAGTAGTGTTTAGCGTGGCTCACAACAACTTATTAGGAAGGCTTCCAGATATGAAAGGGCAGTTTAGTATGTTTGACAACAGTAGCTTTGAGGGGAGTCCATTTCTCTGCGGACCACCTTTACAAGACTGCAACAAGGATAATGGATCATCTCCATTACCAGTCCCACTTGAAGCAGAAGATGTAAAATGGTATGAAATAGATGAAATAGTATTCTTGGCCAGCTTATCAGTATCATTTATGTTATTCTTCTTGGAAGTCATCACTTTTCTTTATGTTAATCCATACTGGCAACATAGGCTGTTCTATCGCGTTCATTGTATCAATGGTATCTTAATTTTGCGACATATTTCATTTTGGTATCAGATTTTTAATTTTTTCTTTTCAGTTACTGAAGTTCTATTTTTGTTTCAAGTTAAAGTATCTCGAGCATATACTATCAAATTTAGTATACGTGGCAGCCGGAATAAGTATATTTTTAGTATATTCACCACGTACCACGTAAGCATCCCCGTAAGCATCCAAGTAAGCAACATAATCATCTTGTGAGTCTTAAAAAATAGAATTACTAAAGAGAACAAAATTGAAAATAAGAAAACAAAATTGTTTTCTAGAGCCCACAAGATAATTAGGTTGCTTAATATGATGCTTACATTGCGAATATACTAAGAATATGCTTATTCCATCTGCCATATATGCTAAATTTGATCGGATATGTTCGATATACTTTAACCTAAAAAAAATAGAACTTTAGTAACTGAAAAGAAAAAAATTAAAAATCTAGTACCAAAATGAAATATGTGGCAAAGTTAAGGTACCATTGGTGCAATAAACCCTTGTTCTATCACAGTGAGGAATTTATGTATTCATGTTACTACTTTTTGTATGATAATTTGTTCAAGTTGTTAGTTCTTCTTTATCATTAGTTAATGGCTATGACTATCAGTTGTTGTATATGCTTTAAATTGAAAGATATTTGCTTTGCTATGAATAAAACAAAGTAAATTTAACTTTACAATTAAACACTGATTACAATTTGAAGAGAGTTGCAATTGTAAGATCAAAATAGAATTAATATCAAGTCTCAAAACTGATAATTATTTTTGTTTTGGGGATAACTTGAACATATTTTGCATGGTCATGTTGTAAAATAACAAAACACACAAATTCAAAGAAAAGTATAACACACAATTTCCAGGGTTAGTTGAGTCTTTATGTCTCAAATTCAAAGTTATTTTTACAATAAGCAAACTGAATATGAAATTCCGAATTTATTTTTAAAATTCATCACACTTAATTCATAATTTAAAAAATAAAATATTATACAAATATGTTGCTATTTCTATCATGATTTTCGCGTCTTCTTAAACCCACTAATGATTAGTGACGAATTTGTTTTTATTTTTAATATTTGTGGTAATATTAATTTTCATATCAATTTTTGATGCAGATCATATGGCTTTGAATTTCTTGGACGAATTTGATCAAAGGATAATGTGCAATGGAGCTTTGAAGAGCTCTAACTTCCAGCCTCGGATGAAGCGCGGGGCTCAAAATATATCAAAATGAAGCTGATTAAGTGACCTAAATTGTTATTCGGTTTACTCATAATGGCCTAATTTTTGGGCCCAAATTGGATTGTTTAAGGCCTCAAATTTGCATTTAAAGTTTTAAGTTCGTTTGTGATGTGTTTTTTTTGGCCTTTTTGCCCTTTTCTCTCAGGGTTTTGTCTTGAACAATATTTATTCGTCTTTTTGATGTGTTGGAGATAGTTTTGATGATTTTTAATAGAAATTTCTATTTCCCCCAATTTTTGGGATTCTATTTATGAATCAATGAATTTTGATGCCTATTATTGTGGTATTTATTTGAATCAACAGATTAATAGAAGATTATTTTTCGGGTATTCGTGCGCAAATCAACAGATTGCAATAATTATCCTTAATTTACTAGGCTTCCACTACGTTAATTTCTTTATAAATCATATCAATTTTTTAAATGATAATTTTTTTTTAATTTTATATTTCAATATCATTATCTACTTATAGTGTGTATAATGGTTTCTTATGGAATCATCAAAACAAATATTTTTAATATATAATTAAGTTGATTGAAAATCAGCATAATAACATATAAACAAACTGAGAATTCATAGTATCAAAACAAGACAAAGAAAACAAAATGTTGTAAGCATATAAACATATATATTAATAATACGATATTTTCAAGTTTTTGTCACCCAATTAATTGGTTTGCGTAGAAGGTTTTTTTTTTTTTTTTTTTTTTCCGGGGTTGATGACCTGCAGTTCAATCAACCAGGACAGGAATATTTAATTTTGGTCATCCTCGGTAACTGACTGGTTCTCTGGCCGATATCCACTTTCAGAATATAGAGATCATAAGCCACAGGGACATGTTTTCGATACAGGCTCCTACTACTTTGCAATCATGTCTCTTTGTGTTTTGTACTACGCTTCCCAAACAGACATTTGCTTCAATTGTCGGCAACCAAACTTTGCCCTCATCAACCCCATCAGAAGTGGTAAACAAAGGTGGATTTATTTCAATAAAAATTAATCAAAGCCATGCACTGATAGGCAGAATGGTACTGATGAAAGGCGATCCTTCGTGGAAAGTTTCTGATTTGAAAGAAAAGCTAACAGTTGTTTAGGAATAGGGAATATCTACTACATGGAAACTGATCTCACTTGGAAGAGGTTATTACCAGATCATTTTAACATCCGAACAAGAGAAGAATTTGATTTGGGGATGGGGTGCAGTGATTCTCTAACCGAGTATTCTAAGGTTACAGCATTGGTCTCAGGATTTCGATCCCTACGAGCAGAAGTCTACTACTACTCAGCTTTGGGTTAGATTCTACAAATTACCTTGGGAGTATTGGCATTATCTTATTTTAGCAGATATAGCTAGAGGAATTGGAACCCCTATTTGCATTGATAATAATACTCTTATGGGTGATTTTGGCCATTACGCTAGAGTATTGATTGAAGTGGATCTTTCTCTCAAACTTCCAGATTCTTTGATGATTGAATGTATAAGGAAGAGCTTTTTTATTGATATTTTTTATGAGAATCTTCCTCTTTTTTGTACTTCTTGCTCTAATATTGGCCATATTCCAGCAGAATGTAGGTTAAACAAAAATAATCTTAAGATGGAAGATATAAAAAAAAAGTTGAGGAGACTAAGAAACAATGGAAACCTAAAGAGCAAGTGCTTACTGATAAGGATGTCATAGAGTCCCATTTTCATCCTACTTCCTTAGTATATATATGATGTACCAACTACTCTGTATATATGTTCTCATCAATGACAATAGATGACATGTGATTATTTGCTCAGTTGTATCCTTCACATGGTATCAGAGCAATAAGAGGTTCAACAACCCATCTCTCCAAATCACGCCATTATTTTTCTTTTCTCGGCTTCTTTTCCAATGGCCTCAGATAGCTCTTCCAGTCAAACTAATGCTGTCAATTCTTCTTCCTCTCTTATTTCTCATTTACCACATGTCCCAACTCATTTACCAGTTAAACTAAATGCCACCAACTATCTACTTTGGCAGGCTTAGATTCTTCCCCTTCTTCGAAGTTATGATTTGGCTAAGCATATTGATGGTCGGATGCCACCTCCCTCTCAAACAACAGATGACAATCAACCCAACTCTTTGTATGAATCTTGGTATCGCCATGATCAGCTTGTTTTGAGCTGGATCATTGGCTCGATTTATGAAAGCTTTATCCCTCAAATTGTCGGAGCTTCAAGTGCAAAGGATGCTTGGGACAGGCTCGCACACACCTATGCTTCAGGTTCTAAAGCTCAAATACGTAATCTGAAATCCTCTTTCTTCAAACTTCAACGTGATAGTGGCGAGTCAATTGCTACATACCTTCAGCATGCCAAAACCATGTCTGATCAATTGACAGCCCTTCAAGTCCAGTTCTTGAGGATGACTTGGTACATGTTATCACCAATGGTTTGGGTTATGAATATCCTCCCTTTGTATGATCTTTGGAAAATCATGTTGAAACAATCACGTTTGATGATCTTTATGGTCTGTTATTAAGTGAAGAGACCAGTCTTGCAGCTGAGGCAAAACGCAAAGAACCAATACTACCCACACCAACATCTGCATTTTATAATGCTTGATCCCAGAATCTTCGAGGCCGTGGTGGTCGTTCAAATTAGGGCCGCAATAGCACCCATCGTGGTGGTGGTACTAGCTTCTTCAAACAGTCATCAATTTTCACTCACCCATCATCATATTCTTCTTCTGGACAGCAGAATCCAGAACATCTTGTCTGTCATAATTGCCATGGAATTGGTCATGTTGCTCGCACCTGCTCCTCTCCTAAGCTTTCCCAATCACCACGATCCTTTACTCCCTAACCATCATCGAATTTGGCTTTCAATTCTCCTCCCAACACTCAACAATGGATCATGGATTCTGGAGCTACACATCATCTCACTCCTGAAGTTGAAAACCTCAGTACTCAAAAAGAATACAATGGTCCAGATGACATAACAATTGGCAATGGAACAACACATCCTATCTCTAATATTAGCTCTTCTCGATATTCTTCTCAAAATGCTGTTTTTAATTTACAAGATATTTTTCATGTCCCTAATGCTTGTAATAATCTACTGTCTGTTTCTTCTTTGACTAACACTAACAATTTTTCTATTGAATTTTTCCCATCTTATTTTGAGATCAAGGATATCCCCACGAGGACTTTGCTGCTTACAGGCCCGAATGATGGTGGTCTTTATACTCTACTTCTAACTAAGACCACATCATCATCCTCTACACCACCACAAGCCCTCTTAAGTTCGCTTTCTACATGGCATGCAAGACTTGCTCATGCTTCTTTTAATACTGTTCGATTAGCTTTATCTCAGTCCAATATCAAGTCTTGTAATAATAAAATTCCTTTGTGTCATGCTTGCTCTGTTAGTAAAAGTCACAAATTTCCATTTAGTCATTCTTCTTTTCAGGCTTCTTAGCCTTTAGAATTGATTTGTTCCGACCTATGGGGTCCTGCACCTGTACCCTCTAGTGATGGCAAACGCTATTATATTATTTTCTATGATCATTTTAGCAAATATTATTGGATTTATTTTTTGCACAAAAATTCAGATGTTCTCAATACTTTTATTAAATTCCAACATGTTGTTGAACGATTTTTTGGCACTTCCATTAAAATGTTTCAAGTAGACTGGGGCGGTGAATTTCAAGGCTTAAGTAAATATCTTTCCACTACTGGCATAACTCAAAGAAGCTCCTGTCCATACACTTCTGAACAAAATGGATGTGTAGAACTCAAGCACAGACATATTGTTGAAACTGGTCTTTCCCTTTTAACCCATTCATCTGTTCCATAAATTTACTGGCCCTATGCTTTTGAAACAGCTCTCTATGTGATCAATCGCCTACCTACTCCCCTTCTTCATAAAAAAATCTCCCTTTTCTACCTTGTTTCAAACCGAACCCAATTACAAAGATATTCATGTCTTTGGATGCCTTTGCTATCCTTGGTTTAGACCCTATGCTTCTCACAAATTTGCACCTCATTCTTCTAAATGTGCTTTTTTGGGATATAGTAAACTTCATAAAGGCTATTTTTGTGTTAATCTTGCTAGTAGAAAAATATTTGTCTCACGCCATGTTCTTTTTGATGAACAGGTTTTTCTGTTTCAGGATGGTGATGTTAGTCTTCAACAACCACGATCCATTGTTGCTGGTTTGGATCCTACTTTATCCACTTTCTTACCTATTTTACTGCCACAAATACCAATTCCCATCCGCACTCTACCTTTTCTCCACAATTAAACACTTCTACTCCATTACAAACATAACTGAACCCATCTTTATCTAATCACCCACAGTCCTTAACACCAACGCCACCACCCACTTCCATAATTCCTACAACGACATCTTCCCACAGTCCTAATCAATCCCCTCACCCAACCATAAATTCGACCGACCCTGCATTACCTCTTGTTGTTGATATGACCATGTCTCATAACCCCACTCCTACCACTCGGCAACATACAATGGTTACTCGCTCACAGACAGGCAATCTCAAACCCAAAACATTCTACACCACTCCTACTTCTTAAGCCGAACCAAAGACATTTAACGCAGCAAATTTGCTCCCTTAATGGCGCAAAGCCATGCTTGAAGAATATAATGCTCTCCTTGCCAACAATATATGGGATCTTGTTCCCTCTTCCTCTGCTCAAAATCTCATTGGTTGCAAATGGGTGTATCGCATTAAATACACTCCTACTGGTTAGTTAGATAGCTACAAGGCTCAACTGGTGGCCAAAGGCTTTCACTAACGTCTAGGCATCGACTTCCAGCATACATACAGTTCGGTAATCAAACCTTGCACAGTTCGGTAATCAAACCTTGCACAGTTCGATAATTAAACCTTGCACAGTTTGGTTAATCCTCTCTATTGCTATTAGTCAAGGTTGGATGATCAAGCAGTTGGATGTCTCAAACGCCTTTCTTCATGGGCGCTTAGATGAGGATGTTTTCATGTAACAACCTCCAGGATTCATTAGTGAACAACATCCAGATTATGTTTGCAAATTAAAGCGCTCCCTCTATGGCTTGAAACAAGTGCCGATCCAATGGTATAAGTGTCTAACTCATGAACTATAAGCTCTTGGTTTTCAAGGCTCCAAAACTGACTCTTCCTTGTACTACTACTCTCATAACAACATCTTGGCTTTTTGCTTAATTTATGTTGATGATTTAGTCTTCACTAACTCATCCACAACGTTCATGACTAAAATAATTTGCTCCCTCACCACCAAATTTGCTCTTAAGGATCTTGGCAGGCTAAGCTACTTCTTGGGCATCAAAGCTACCTTTACTCATAATGGTTTGCTTCTTACTCAAAAGAAATACATCCATGACTTATTGCACAAAGCCAACATGAGCATCGCCAAAGGAATTTCTACACCATCTTCGGTCTCCCATAAATTAACTCTTTCAGGTGGCAGTGTTTTTCATGATCCTAGCTATTATCGAAGTATTGTAGGAGGGTTGTAGTATCTTTCATTCACTCGGCCGGACATTTCCCATGCTGTCAACAAAGCATCGCAGTTCCTCCATGCTCCAACTGATGAACATTAGACTGCTGTTAAGCGAATCCTTCGATATCTTCAGCATACAGCCTCTCATGGCCTCTTTATTTGTAAGTCCAACTCCTTTGCCATTAACACATACAGTGATGCTGATTGGGCCAACCCACTTGATGACAGGAAATCAACTACTGGCTATGCTATTTACATTGGCAACAACCTTATTTCATGGAGCTCTCGTAAGCAAAGGTGTGTTGCCCACTCCTCAACTGAGTCTGAGTACCGATCCTTAGCCATCGCAGTCTAAGAACTCAATTGGCTTCAGTCACTACTTCTTGAATTGGGATTTTCCAAACAGCCTACTCCTACATTGTGGTGTGATAATCTGTCGGCTACTTACTTGACAACCATACCGGTCTTCCATTCTCGCTCCAAGCACTTAGAGATAGACTATCACTTCGTGCGCGATAAGGTTCGAGAGAAAGCATTAAATGTTCGCTATATTGCCTCTACTGATCAAATTACAGATTTGTTAACTAAACCTCTATCCAAAGTCATTTTCTTTTTCTCCGCAGCAAGTTGAACGTGGTCAACAATCCCGTTCAACTTGAGGGAGGGTGATAAGGATGTCTAGAGTCCCACTTTCATCCTACTTCCTTAGTATATATCTGATGTACCAACTTGGTCTTTATCGTTGTAACAACCTATACAACTACTGTGTATATATATTCTCATCAATGATAATAGACGACATGTGATTATTTGCTCAGTTGTATCCTTCACACTTACCGTTCTGGTTTCAGCAACAGCAATTATTAGTGGGGATATTACTACACCGATCAATGACAACGTCATCCTGCATGATACTATTGCCACTGTTCATCAACAAAAAGATTCAAAACAGTATAAAGTTGATGGGTCCGAAGAACATCAAGCTAAGAGAAGTCATGATGCACTTATGGTTTCAGGAGACAATGACAATACCATTAATCATGATGCTGATAAGGATTCCATGTCTTGGGCAGACCAAGTGGAGCTTGATGATGGAAATTGGACTATTATTGCAAATCATAAAAAGAAGGTATTAAAAAAATCTTAGGGCCCAACTCTCACTAAAAGAGCATCCAAGAAACCACATAGACTCAATTTATGAAGATTTTTTATTGGAATTGCCGGGGATTTGGGAATTTAAATACCCAAAGAATTCTTTTTCAATATTGTAAGCATCATAAACCTGATTTGGTTTGCATTGTGGAGCCCATGGTTCTTTTACAATCTTTTTCATCTAATTTCTGGTCCTCCATGGGTTTTTTTATTACTTTTAATCATCGTTCTATTCCATCCTTTTGGATTTTTAGTAATTTTACTAGTTTAGTTCCTTTTTGGATCCATGTGCATGATCAACATGTCAGTATGGACATGTGTTTTAATAACCAAATTCAATGTATTAGTTTTGTTTATGGTAGTATTTGGTGTAATAAGCGTGTTGAGATTAGGGATGATTTAAATAATTTGGCTGTGTCTGCTCCTAGTTATTGGTTAGCCATTGGGGATTTGAATTATGTACTTGGCTCCCATAAAAAAATGGGTCGAGCTCCTGCATTTAGACCTTATAGAGATTTTCGGGATTTTTGTAATTTTATGGCTATTCCTATAAGGGGTGCTCAATATACTTGTAGTAATGGTTGTTTGGGTTCTGCTAGAGTGGAGAGCATTCTAGATCATTCCTTGGCTACTATGGGTTTTTCCTCTTTTTGGGAGTCAATTAATTTTTTGGCTCTTCCTCGACATCATTCTAATCACACTCCTATATTGCTTAATTGCAATAATGGTAGTGTTTGGGTTGCTCGGTTCAAATTCCAAGCGATGTGGCTTACTCGTAGTTCTCTTCGTGATTCCAGGCGATGTGGCTTACTCATAGTTCTCTTCGTGATCAGGTGGTGTCTACTTGGAATCATGATATTGTTGATTATACTCCAATGCAAAGGTTATCAATGAAACTGAAAAATCTTCTGCATGTATTGAGGCAGTGGAATAGAAATGTGTTTGGTAATCTTGATAGAAATATTTCTCAAGCTCAAGCTACTCTTGCGGATGTGTTAGGCAAATTCTACAAGTGCATGGTTTGCAATATGTAGTAAAGAGTGATTATGAGTATCGTTCCCACAAGGAGATTGATACCAAGTACTAGTCTTAATTGTATTCCTACAATCTAACAAAATCAAATAATTGTAATGAAATAATAAATCAACTAGCAAAAATAGAAAACTTAAAAGTTGAAATAATTCTTTTAAATATTTAATAATTAAAAAGCTAGAGCTTGGATTTATTTCACTAGCTACTACTTGAATAACATGATCTTTTTACAATTCAATTCGTTAACTCAGTCAAGGGTAAACCACTCAAATTACTTAAAGTCTCTTTCGAGATCATCTAAGCATACCAAAGTTAATTACAGCCTATTTTCATTGTCACGTCAATTAACTAAAGCTCATTAAGTTCCTTAGTAATTTATTACTCCCCAAAGGATTTGTCTACTTTCATGATCGAGTTTCTTAAGTTTTACAAGTCTATGAGCCGTTAAATCATGCAAAGGCCCTTAATTAAATTCAAGACATTAAACACAACTAATAAAATCGATTAAAAATTAATTCATTAAAAGGAAATAAGAATCCAAATAAGTAATAGACTAGCTACACAAATCCAAACCCTAAAAAAGAGTTTAGCCACATATGGTTGTGGCAATAAGCACAAACATCATAAAAAGAATTAAAGATTAAGAAGAAATAGTAGTTGAAGCTCTTGAATCTTGCAAAAAGTCTTCTTCGATCTCCATTGATTAATTGTTTATGTCTTCAAAAGATGATTCTGAATGTGAATGAATAATATAACACCTCTTGATCCCCTTTTATATTAAAAACTCAATGGAAACCTAATTGCACCTGAATTCCCCAGCTTTTACCAAAAAGAAAATTTTCTCCTGCTCGACATGGCCTAAGCATGGCCATGTCACGTCCTTTACTTTACAGCACGGTTTTGAGCATAGCCGTGCTTCTCATAGTGCTGAACTTCGGGCTCTTTTCAGCAGTCAACATGGCTTGGCACTTGTCCATGCTTCAGCCATATTGATGCTTTGCAAATCTTTCAATAGGGACAGAAGAGGCCACGGTTTCAAGCTTGACTGTGTGATATCCCGTGCTTAATAATTTTAAAGTCCAGTAGTAAACACAGCTTCCAGCATGGCCATGTCTCAAGCCATGCTTCCTGATTCCTCTTCCAGTATGCGACATAGGCACAAGCATGCCCATGTCATAGTCATGTCATAACATTCCTTGACTATTTAGACTTCCTTTTCAAGCTTTCTTACAAAAAGGGGAAACTCTTATTAATAGCAATTAAGAACTCCTAATTTGATTAAAATAAACAAAAAAAATAGGAAACTAAAATGAAGGTCCAAATTAAACCAATACCTAATTAAACCTAAATTCTTCCTAATTATAATTGTTTATTTATTCAAAATTCATTAAAATTCAACTCTAAAATATGTAAAAAATTACACACATCAAATTCTCCCACACTAAAGCTTTGCTTTTCCTTAAGAAAAAATTAAATTTAATCTTTTAAATGCTATCTCTTTCACAACCGAAGAGTTACAATATCAAAGATATGCAAGTCGACAACACCAAGACTGAAAAATGTTTACTAAAGAAGATAATCAGACATAAGTACATCATATATGAACAATTTACTAATCACAACCCAAGCACATAACTTATTTGAAATCCAATGAACATAACTTTATAAAAATGAAATTAATTATGAATGCGTTTTACGTTCCATTTCACAACATCTTTTCTTTTATTTGATGAGCATGTTGTACGCTCCATCTCATCACTTTTTCTCTCTTAATCAAATCTTCCCACTCTTAGTAATCCCCCACCGTTCCCGTACTACTAAGCGTGGATACTGCCAAGTGGGTCCTTTGGATACTTTTACTCTAATTAGAGCATTGGAGTAGATTCAGAGCATATAAAAATTTAGATTTAAGCATTGCTTGTAATATGCATTCTCCATTAATAATAATATTAAGACAATGGAAGAAATAGGTGGCATTTAGAAGGTACAGTTATTAGAATGAGAAAGAAGAGGGGAGAGGTGGCAGCTATAGAGGTTTCTAGCAATTGAAAAAAAGGGACAGCTGTTGAAGAGAAATGGCTATATGTCTCCCACCTTAAGCCACCATTTCAGCATCAATTGTGTTTCTTCTATTCTGTAAACTCATTTCACTTCCTTATCATTTTCTCTCAATAAAACCCTTTCCTCAAAATCAAATCTCTTTATATGCTTGAGAAGCAAAGTTCAATTCTGTCTTAGTGAGTCGTAGGAGTTTTTGTATAAATCACTTGTTGATTCAACAAATTCAAGTTACTTGGGTTCAAGAGCATTTGGGTAAGTGATTTAAGTTTGATTTCAATTCTGTTTAAGTGAAATTTTCAAGTTCATGTTTAAATCTAAAATTTATTCTAGAGTGGGTTACTACTTGTCTATTAAAAGATTATGTTATATATATTTAAAAGCTGAATTTCTTGGATGAATATATTTTTTATAATAAATTCATTTTATTAACCTTTGTTTAGTTAAAATTCTTTTATAAACTCTTCTTTAATTAGTTAAATTCTGCCATAAACTTTTCTTTTAAGGGAATTTGAAATTTTATTTAAATGAACTCTTTAAAGCTTTGTTTAATGACAACTTAGGTGTTGTTAGAAAACCCATAAGTTTTGGTTACAAAATATGGTAGATACGAACTTGAGAAAGTATTGGAATTCTGTAATTGAATTTTTTGGTGTGTTTTTTTAGGTGTTCTATTTTCTAAAAAAGCAATTGAAGAGCTAGTTTGAAACTAGAATTTTTAGAACACAGAGGTGGAATTAGTCGCTTGACTAATTAGGCGGCGCCTCAATGTGCTTAGGTGGATGCCTCATCCTAGGTGGGGATCGCCTCAACAAGTCCTTGGTTGCCTCTTTTATTTTTAGATGAGGCTGTAGTGATTAGAAATCAGAAAATAAGTTTAGAATCTTATGTATGTTTCTTCAAATGCTATTTTTAGGAGTTTTATCAGCTGCGGTTGTAGATCATAGATTGGGTTTATCTAGTTAAGTCTGTGTTAGCAATATTAGGTGAGTGGTTAACTATATAACAAAGGTTTTTAATTATATATATATATATATATATATATATATATATATATATATATATATATATTGTTACATTCTGGTATATATTATGTTCTTTATTTTATATATACATTTATATATTTATATATAACGGAGTTTAGCTTATATAGTAAAAATGGGAACAAATAGCAGTATGTTTATTATTGTTATGATTATAGCTATTTACTATAGCTAAAAGTTTTATTTTGGAAACTTAGTGAATTTATCTTAGCAAGTTATTCCAAGCCTTGTATAGGGTGAAATTTTAAAATTTTCACTTGCATAACCCTTCATCACATTATGAATTCCAATCCAAAGGATATAATTTGCATTTAACACATAGATAAAATATCAAAACAACATGTAAACAACAACCTAGGAACTCTAAGTTTTAAGAAAACTCACAATCTCCTAAGTTTGATGTAGACCATAAGTATTCTACAAGCTTTGGATCTTTTGGTTCAACACTTGAATCAAATGCTTACCCTCCCAAGTGTTAGGCCTCTAGCTTGAAACACCAATGTTAGTGATATGCACTAGGTCAATCACTTATGACTATGTATTGACTTTATCATTTGATTAAAAAAGAGGCATTTCAATTATCATTTCTTTTTTATGATAACTAAATGAATAGTTAATTCTTTCTAAGGTCATCAAGTATGTGACTTGATAGTAAAACCCTTAGATTTAAATATGAGTTCTATTCAGATTATCCCTAGCCATTTATTTATTGTATAAATATTAATGAATTAAGGCTAGTATGATGTTGACTGATGATTATGTTTTACTAATCATGAATATAAGATATTAAGTTAACTCATAGGTACATGTTTGAGAAATTATGTACTGGATTGACCCACTATGAGAATACTACATAGATTATTGTCATAAGTATTTTCTTATCACGGTAATATTGTTTTAGTCTTTTGACCTTGATATCACCATGGATTTCTACATAACTATTTTATGTTTTGACACATTCTAACATTGTCTTTAACCGAATGATTAAATAAAATGTTGTTGGATATGAAATGAGTTATGTGAGGAATGTGAGTGATTGAGAAGGAATTTATCCCTCATTTAAAATGAGTAAGATATCTATAGGCCCCTTGATAAGATAGACTGAAGGAAAATGCAGGGTCATGCTGAAATGAATTGATAAAGAGTTATCATTCTCAGTCTACTTGGAATCAAGTCATAATATTATTGAATTGTATAAGGATGACATTAACTGTGCCTTATGTTTAATTAAGATATCATGTGATAAAGGGACTACAATAGTTCACTGTAATAAGGTTATGTCGGATTTTCGGCCGTCACATAACTTGGGTAGTCATAATGTCTTGCTAGAGGCCAATTATGACTTGTAGGCCTAAATTGGGATTTAGGCCCACTGTCAACGTTATGTGAACCTACAGGGTCACACACTTAGAACATGCCCAAAACGAATATGAGCTTATCAAGCCCAATTACACTATGTGGAAATATATATATATATATATATATTTTTACTTATTTATTTATGGTAATGGTTATCTAAATAAATAATAAAATATATTTCTGTTTTGGTATTTAAATCAAATCAAAATTAAATGTGGTATATACCAAAAGGTGTTTTGGTAAGTGAAACCCTAAATGAGAAGTCTATATATATATATCATGTTCTCTAGGGTTTCATACACACAATATTCTGCCACCTAAAATTTGTCTTCTCTTCCTTGGAGAAAATGAAGCATAGAGAGTTCATTCGTTCTTGATTATTGTGAGACAATCAAGAAGGTGCTAGCACATAGATTCGTTTTGAATCAAGGTTGTTCTAGTGGATACCAGTAGATGATGCATCCTTTTGGAGACGTCTCAATCTGATCAAAGAAAGCAAAAAGTTTAAGGTATGGTGTCACCAGTGTGAACCTCCTCTCTTCCTTCTAGCAATCTAGCCTCTACTAGCGATTATGGTAAGGTTTTAAAAACCCTAACTAAATCAATTAATCCAATTACATGGATCCGGGTTCGGGAATGTGATAAATTTTTAATTTTCCTGCGTTTTCTATCATGAAACCCAACACCTACAACCCCAACTTTTTTTCTCCCAAAGAATGTGCAGTTAATATTTTTCAAAACATATGGCAGATGTTTTGTGTAACGTATCTACCAACATTTTTACAAATATATATATATCACTTGATGATTTGCCTAATTATCTCAAAATCTGTAAAGCATATTTCCCCTACTTGTGGCTAGTTGTTGGGAGATCTGCACTCTTCAACCATAAGGGGTACTTTGCTTGCTATATTTGAGTATTGAAGAATTTTTTCTACTGAGAACATTTTTTTTCTGTGTTGTAAATATTCCATATAACTAAAGCTTTCAGAACATTCAAATTAATTCCATATGTTACTGCTAATCCCACAATGCCTGCAAACATTAGAAAAAGAAAAAATGTCCAGGTCAGTATCACAACTCACACTTTCTCATAAATATATCATCCTTACTTGAACTTATTATTTGTTTAGGAAGTATCACCAGCAGAACCAATGATAATCAATCTTTCACTCAAAACTACTTATGCATTCGCAGAATTGGATCAAGGAAGCAGCCCATTAGCGGAAGTAGTAATTTCATCGAACTACTTCTCCACAGTAGCCCATCCAACACCTCTATCTATCTTGCTAATAAACTTAAGTCCTTTCAAAGCATGAGTAGCTGTAGATTTAGTCTCGTTAAAACACTAAGAGGAGGCTTTTTTGAGAATAAAGCAAGCTAGATTTTGATACCACCATTTTTTAGAGTTTGAGGAATAGAAAAGAAGATGTAAAGAAGACAACAGTGAGTAAGTGACCGTTGGGTTGCTCTGTTTTGTGTTTTGGAAAGAGTCAGAGAAATGGAGGCAATAGGGTAGGAGTGAACTAAGTGATTGCTACCAATAGAAGATGAAATTGCTAAGGATTTGAAATGAAAAGCTTAAAGTTTAGCAAACAAATGTAATGTTCTTTATAGCCCTAGTCACATTAAAATTACTTGAAAGAATTAAACTTTTTTTTTTTTGTATTAGCAAAACCCATTCATCTTAAGCACTTTCATATTCAAGCCCACCAATTTCCAATTTATATTCACACCAAGTTATAGTCATTAGAAGCAAAATTAAATGAACGAACTTTACTCATTCCAAACTCACCTAAAAATCAATCAGATAAAGCACTCACCTTCAAAACCTAGAAAATAATGTCTCTTCAAAGCCTACTTCATACCCATATTATCCATTTACCTTCATGTCCAATATAATTAACTAATTTTACCATTTTCTTGTTACTCTAAAAATCATTATCAAAGAAAGAAAAAAAAAAAGCTCACCTTGAAACTCATAATTCAATTTTCCATGTCATCGTCATCATCAACTCAAATATCATCATCACCGTATAAGACTCTCTACTTCACAGAACCATCAAATCCAAACCCATCGTCATCATCATCAGGGTTAGTGTTGTAGAGCTCATCTTCAAGATTGATTCTAAAATGGGTTGGTGATTTGTAGAGGGCTTAGAAGTGGTAGTGACTGTGGTGTGATGAAAGAGAATGCAATTTCTAATTTTTGGGGATTTAAATAATGAATCAATGCCCTTTAATATTTAAAAGGTCGACCTATACAACCTTCTGCCTTCTTTTTTTTTCCTCCCGTTATTATCAATAGAATAAGAGAAACAAAGAGGAGTACATGGAGTACGTGGAGTTCAAATGCTAAAAGGAGAAGATGTCGGGTGTCAAAACCTGGTGAAATCCCTCTCTCTGTTTCAGCTTTAATTAATATATATATATATATATATATATATATTAAAACTAATTACAAATGAAAGAAAATTAATCTATTAACTTAATTAAAAATCTAAACAATTATTATTGTCATTTTCAACCAACCTAACTAATTCTAAATCAATTAAATTAAATAAATACATAAAAATTGAATAAAAATAAATTTCAGAACAAAATCAAAGGTGTAATTAAATGAATTTGGAAATAAAAAATTTATTAATAAAAAATAACAATTACAATATAAATAATAACCTTATAAAATAAGAATCATCACAAATTAAATTATCAAACAAAATTTTAACCTCAAATATAAACACTTAATTAACAATCACAACCAACGGACATATCGCAAAACTACATAAATAAAATTACAAATAATAAAAAATAAAAAATGCATGAAAACATTTTTTTTTTACTACTTCAAAGGTTCCTTGAACTTGCAAAGGCATTGCTTTAGTGACACTAAGGCGAAAGAAGCTCCGCCATAGCACATTAAGGCAACACCTCATCGAAGAGGCATCATCTTAGTCCCTTGAAATCTAAATCAAAACACAAGATACTTTCATAATTATTTTTCTAAAATTGCTAGGCAACAAGAAATGTTTACCAAATGTAAGCAAAGTTGTATCAATTGACATGAAATTCACAACATGTATTTCTTAATTGTCTTACTATCCAAAAAATAATTATGAAAAAAAAAGAAAAAAAAATTTAAAGGCTTTACTGTTTAACACAACTTTAGCACTCTATCTTTGACCCTCTGAATTTTTCAATAATATGTAATGAGCTCTAAAAAAGTTTACAGCCCAAAACTTCCTTTCTTTGGCAAGTTAGAACTCATGATCTTTCCTCTTTTCCTCCTATGTTACTACAGTTTTTTTGTGCTTCTATGTACTTCCCTTTATCCTTGTGTTATTTTCTTTTGGTGAATTCTTCCCAAAATTCTATGATGATTCTCCTGAATCTGCTTCCTTAAGTTCTCTTCCTTTTCTCACTTTTTTTTTCTTGTATTTCATGTGTTCCAAATCTCCTAAATCCACTGATCTCCATCATCTTCTCGAAATCCACAAATCATCATCATCTTCTCAAAATCCACAGACTACCATTATCTTCTCAAAATCTACAAATCACCATTATCTTCTCAAAATCTACAGATCACCATCATCTTCTCAAAATCTATAGATCACCATCATCGCTCCACGTGATTCTCCCCAAGCTGGTCTTTAGCTTTCACGAGTCA
>CATIWK010471082.1:0-11855 GCA_949634005.1 Mallotus japonicus
TTTAAGTATCATTCTTATTATTTCGTAAGCTTGTTGTGCAACAAAAATTTAACACAATTGGACAATATAGACCCAACTTTTAATAATTTAACACAAAAATATTCCCTTTTTTCTATTAATTTAGACATCTTTAACTTGTAAATCAAAGAACCCCTCTTTATTTGTTCCAAAAAAAAAAATAGACTACTAAAGATATGCAAAATTCTCAAAGAAAAAAAAAATCTCCAATTAAATTATCAACAAATAAAAATAATAATAATAATGATACTTAAAAGTGAATTAGATAACTAAAAATCAGCTAAATAAAAATGTGACTTTTTTCAAAAAAAATTAAAAAAATAAATACAAATATGATTAAATGGCCACACAAGGAAAAGTAAAAATAAAATAAAATAAAATAACCCTCAAGACAAAAGGTTCAATTTTTATTTTACTATCAATAATAAATTTGATTAAAAAATCATCAATTGTGACTATGACAAGCCAAGATAAGAACAGGACTCCCTTTTCTCTCTATCTTTCCTTGCTATAATTGACACGTATACACATCACCACCATCACATAAAAAAACGCACTCTTTTGGGATAAGGACCCATCATCCAATGGCTATATTGGACCTGATTTTTGTTTTTTTTTAAATAAAACAAATTTTCATTTTTTTTCTTCTTGGTTCCTTCTATAAATAGTTCACACCTCTTTTAATCAATAGTCACCTTTATCTTGTTCTTTTTTTTTTTTTGAATTATTTTGAAAGCTTTTACCAATTTTTTTTTTTTAAATTGGGTTGTTGATTGATTCTTGAGTTGTGATCAAATCTTTTATAATAGGGGAAAAGAATTCTTAGGTGTTTCTTGGATTCTGTTACTGTTTCGGGTTTGCTTGCAAGATTTGGTTCTTGATTCTTGGTTCTTGATTCTTGAAAAGAAGGAAAATATTATGGCTACTGCTTCTATTGGTATGATTGGAGGAAATGGGTGTGCTGGTTCTTCATCTTCTTGGTTTCAAATCAAGAATAGAAAAAAGAATAACAAGAGGAGTGATAAAGTCAAGTTTTTCTGTGTTTCTTCTTCTTCATCATTTGTAAATTCTGGGCATAGCATCAAAAGAAAGAAGAAGGAAGTTGTAGATACAAAAATAAAAAACAATAAAAAAGAAAAAAATAAGGAAGATGGAGCTGTGAAAAGGAGAAGAAACAAATAAAAGAAAGAAAAAAAAAAGGGAAGAAAAAGAAGCTCTCGCGAGGAAGAGTTGAAGGAAATGAATGAAAATTTTAGTAGATTCATTAAAATTAATGAAATGAACGAATGGAAAAAAAAACGTAGGTAAAGGAAGAAGAAGATGACGCAAACAAAAAAAGGGCACGCATGAAAGATAAAATGAATAAAGGACACACATGTAATATTGCATGTTAATGGTACCAGTTTTTTGGGCACTTATGTAAAAATCCCTAACTTTTATAACTTTTATTTTAAATATATCTAACTCATATAATACATAAAATTGAAGTATTTTATAAATTAATGTTGATATAGATACAAACAAAACTTATATAAACTAAAATAATGTTTAATATTAGTTTTTTATTTTATTTATATTGTTTTGAAACTAACTTTAGCATTTTATATAGGATTAACCCATTTTCAGCCCTCTACACTTTTATTTTTTTCCGGATTCCCCCCTGCATTTTTATTTCTATACATTGAGTCCCTACACTTTTATTTTTCATCACATTTGGTCTTTATTTGGAAGGTGCTAAGCACGTGTATCTTAGTCGCGGTTAAATGAAAGTAGAGATGGATTTTGGCTTTTGAATGGGCGCCAAGTGGTTTTACTTTTGCTAATGTGGCATGTTGGTTAGGTTGGTAAAAAAAAAGGAAAGGTTATTTTAGACATTTAACGAACAAAAGTAAATGAACCCTAATTTGAGTTGATCGAGTTATGCTTTAGCTGGTGGAGGCGTTGTAAGAAAAAACATCGACATTTATTTTCCTAAAAGCTCTGATGATGGTTGTAAAGTGAATGAGTGATTTTAAGCTAAGAATAATTTGCATGCAAAAAAAAAATGACAGAAGTACGAAGATGCAGAGGTTTTTAGTGGCTGTAAAGTGAAGGTCACTTTACATTGATGCAAGGGAGGTTCTGGTGAATAAAATAGAACTTGTTTTGTTTGTATCGGTGGAAATTTGTGGAAAGTGGTGGAAAGTGATCGATTTTGCAGAAAGTTATTGGTGGACCTAGACAGGTAACATTTTTTTTTAGATTCATTTTTTATTGACAGTACTATTGTTTGTTTGTTTACTATTGAGCATGATTGTGGTCCTACAAAGGTGGAAAGGTTTTGAAAATGGCATTTTATATACTTTCATATATTATTTAATAATATTATGGAAAATGACCTACATGGGGTTCTGCTAGGGTTTTGGAAAATTCCATAATTTTAAATAGTTTCTTGAATTTGATAAATTAGTAAAAAATAACATGTAATTGATTAATTGATTGCTTTTCATTTGATAGGTATATTCTGTAAAACATAATGGAATTGGTATTTCAGCATGGAGGTGTGATTGTTGAGGATAATGGACTACAATATGTAAGTGGAGAAACTACGGTAATGGATTATGACTTTGATATTGACTTATTATCTTATCCTAATGTTTTGTCATATGTGAAGGACTTGGGGTTAAGTATGATAGGAGGGTTATATTATAGGAAAAAGGTTGGTGGGAAAATAATTGCTATTAAAGATGATAAGGACATGTTACCTATATTCAGTGAGGTAGTTAATGGGTAATGTATATTGTTCCTAATTGATAGTGCAGAATCTGAGGAGGACAGTAATACTGAAGCAGGAAAAGAAGCTCAACCATTTGTCCAAGTAACAAATAGGACAATAAAACCAATTAACATAGGATCTGAGTTGGAGGGTGAACCTAAGTTAATGGTTAAACTTGAGTTAGTGGTTGAACCTGAGTTAGTCATTGAACCTGAGTTAGTTACTGAGCATGAGGTTGAGAGGGGGCAACACATAACCTGAAATATTTCAGACAGGTAACTCAGAACATATGTTTGATGTTGAATTTGAAAATAATATTGAGTTGGAGGACCTTGAACCAGAGTTTGTCAAACAGAAGACATTTGATGAAATCTGTGTGAATGTAGCTTGCTTGACAGATCATGATGATGACGAGCTTCAAGCTGCAAGGGAAAAAGTGAGAGAGTCTATATATAGGTATAAAAAAAAAAGAAAGCTCAAGGAGAGAATGAAGCTGGGCAGCAGAGTGGGCAGATTCTTGATATTATTATAGAACCTGAGAATAAGCCTGATATTGATGATGCTTTACCATCTGAATGTAAGGATGTAGATGGGAATGACAGTGTATATTACAGTAGTTCTGAAGTTTGTTCTAACTATACTGACACTGATGAATACCTTTCAACTGAATGTAGGCAGAGAGGAAAAACAAAGATTATTTTTTATCCTAACTCGAAGGTTCCAGTTTTCTGTCTTGGTATGAAGTTCAAAAATGTTGAAGAAGTTGGGATTCCATTGCCAAGTATGCAGTTGTTAAGGGTTTGTACGTGCATTTTGTTAAAAATGACCATAATAGGGCTACAGCCGAGTGCAAAAAAGGTTTTCCTTGGCTATTATTAGTAAGCCTTCATAATGTTGATAACACCATTACTATGAAGACCTATAACTCTCACCATAAGTGTGAGAGGAGGAATAAAAGAAAGTTTTGTAACAGTGAATTCCTTAAGAAATATTTCAGAAATAGAGTTAGTAGCCAACCGAATATAAAATTGAGGGAATTTAGAGCTTTGGTGAAAACTGAATTGAAGATAAGTGTTAGTGATCATGTGTGCAGCCATGCAAAGAAAAAGATACTTAAAGAGTTGATGGGTGATTACACAGAGGAATATGCAGCCTTACATGACTATGCACAGGCAGTGGTTGACACTAATCCAGGTTCCACTTTTTTTTCCAAGTCCTCATGTGAAAATCCTGATGGAAAACCTTTATTTATTAGATTTTATATGTGCTTAGATGCATGTAAAAAGGGGTGGGTTAAGAGCTGCAGAAAAATTATAGGACTCGATGGTTGTTTCTTGAAAGGTGTGTATAAAGGACAGCTTCTGTGTGTTATGAGGAAGGATGGAAATAACCAAATGTTTCCTATTGCTTGGGCTGTGGTGCAAATAGAGACTAAATTTACTTAGGGCTGGTTTCTGAGGTGTTTAAAGCATGACTTGCCACTTGGTGATGGAGATGGATACACTGTAATGTCAGACATGCAAAAGGTATTTGCTATCTTTATATTTGTGCGATACTTGGTTATTTTATGGAGCATGAGAATGTATAAAGTATGTAATGAGCATGAACATTTTTTGAAAATAGTTATATAAAATTTTGAGTTTCACATGTTTAATATAGATAAATAGGACAACAATTAATTTTATTTAATTTCTTTAACTTGTTTAATTGACATCATTAATTCAAAAAATTAATTTAACTTGTTTATTGTATACATTTCCCTCATGCTGAAGCTATTTTAGTAACATATATCTTATATTTTATGTTTAAAGGACTGCAAAGTGCAATGAAAACTGAACTGCCTCAGGCTAAGCATAGGATGTGCGCGAGGCACATATATGCTAATTGGGCCAAAAAATGGTGAGGAGAGGAGAGGAAGATTGCTTTTTGGAATTGTGCAAGGGCAACTTTTCCTCAAGAACTTAAAGCTAAGCTAAATACATTGTCTAAACTTGGTGAAGGGCTGGTTCAAGATGCCATTGAGTATGGAGTTGAGAGTTGGTGCAAGGCATTTTTTAGGACAGAAGTTCAGTGTAATATTGTAGACAACAACATGGGAGAAGCATTTAATGGCTGGATTCTCGAAGCTAGGACAAAGCTAATCATCACAATGGTTGATTCAATTATAGTGCAAGTGATGACAAGATTATGGAAGAAAAGGCAATCAGTTAGTTCCTGGATTTTGGATGTTAGTCCAAATTCACTTAAGAAGTTAGAAAAGAATAAAGAAAAGTCATATGATTGGTTTATGGAGTGGAATGGGGAATGTGGATTTGAGGTGGCCAATGTTTACAACCACAGCAATAGACACACTGTGAATTTACAAAATAATAATTGCACATGCAGGGAGTGGGACCTTTCAGGCATCCCATGCCAGCATGCTGTGGCTGCCATACACAACAAGAATGAGGCTCCAGAAAAGTATATCTCACATTGGTATACCAAGACGACATACCTGAAGGCATATGCTCATAGTATTCAACCAGTGCCTAGGAAGTTGCATTGGCCTGAGACTGGAAAGGAAAGGATAAAGCCACCTTAATTCAAGAAGATGCCAGGCAGGCCAAAAATAAAAAGAACAAAGGATAAAGATGAACCAAAAAAATCTAAAAAGCTTACAAGGGAAGGGAGGATAATGACATGTGGTATTTATAAAGAAGGTGGCCACAATGTACGAAGCTGTCCAAAGAGAACTGTAGATATGGAGGTATATTTTAGTTTCTGTTACTAGTTTTTATATACTATACATGTTATAACCAGGTATTTGTTACAATACATATGGCAGGTGAAGGTTCGAAAGAACAAGAAGAAGCAAAAAACACAAGCCTTTCAGTCACATGGGGCAAATGATGCAAATGCAGACTCAACAGAGATAATAAGGGAATTTATGTCTGAACAAAATTCTCAAGTTAAGAATAAGAGACAAAGTGCAAAAGTTGATGCAAAAGGGAAGTCCATTGATGGTAGCAAAAGTGTTAATACAAACAGAAGTGAGGGTGGAAGCAGAAGTGTTGATTGATTTACAAGCAATAACACATGGATGGATATGGATTTTAGGTTCACACCGGGTTACGCTGCAAGACAATATAAAGGCTCTAATAGTCAACCAACAAGGACCACAGAACATGTTGATGTTATTATTCCTAGTGAACCTCAATTCTCATCCTAACCAGCATCAGGCAAAAAAAGTTTCAGCAAAATAGGAAAAAAGTCGCAAGGTGTAGGTTGTAATGTCAACCTAGATACAGGTGAAGCAAATTGGGAGGTATGAACAATTGAGACACAAGGTTAAGTTATATGTTATGCAAATTATCATAAACATTAAGGTGTGTTTAATACATTGTTACATGTGTTGGTTTTTTTTAGACATTAAAAAAGCCACCAAAACCAATATTTGGTCCTTACAAGGACAACAATTCAAGAGCAGATGGCAGTTATGGAGGGATGACATCTGAGAAGGAGAATCCAATTCAGACAAGGTGTGACCAAGCAGTTAATGGAACTTCAGTTAGTTCAGCTGCAAAAAAAAAATTTAAAAGAGCTGATCCTTACAAGGGACTATCTCAATTGTGCTTGGAAAGCTACTGGATTATAGGTTAAAGGATCACCAGCTATTTCGTTAGAACAATTGCATGGAGTGAGAGATAAGAAGAAGTACAAGAAACCTGTTTGGAAGCCATGAGTGCAATGTTTGAAACTGATTATATTATGAACTTGTTTTGAATACTGACTAGTATTATGATGCTGTGTACAAGTAATCATACTTTTGGGATTTCTATAAATTTATGTAATGAAACATGATATGGTGAAGGTTACTTGTTATTTTGTAAACATGATTGTTGATGTGTATTTTGTGTTACAATGAATTTAGTAATCATATAACTATGAAGTCTATTTCAGGTTACATGTGCATTTTGTTTGCCATGATGTATTTCATATTACAAATCAGGCTTAAAACCCATTCAATATTAAAAAATAAATTCTTAGAACACATTTTAGGTTACAAATCAGGTTACTATAACACATTCAAGTTACTATAACACATTCAATATTAAAAAGGAAATTCTTAGAACTACTCAAATAACACACATGAAATCATATATAAGCTAATAGTAAGTAATCAGTCATAATAACCTGGTTTCCATAAAACACTATGTTCTAATTAGTAGCTACAACAACGTCATGATTAAAGCATAGGTTCATTACACATCAAAATTCACTAACATAATATAGAAGACATAAAACACACTCAATGGCGATAAGCATAATATGCAATCCCTGCTGCAACACCAACCCCAACACCTATTACGTATATATCTTGTGCCTTCTTAAATTCATCCAACTTGGTGTGAAGACCATCCAGCTTTTGATTCAATTCCTGAAATCTTATGTTGTCCTGTAAAATAACCTCCATCAGCTCTTCATTCTCCGCTTTCAGTTTGGCATTGTCAGCAACCAGATGTGTAATTTCATCATTCATAAAATTTCTTTCAACCCTTATTGATTCTAGCTCTGATCTCGGCTGGCCCATTTCTGTTTTCATTGCCGCATAATCAGCCTTTCTAAGTTCACTAATTGCATTGGCCTCACCAGCTTGCACCAATGCCGCATTTCGTTCATCCTTCAATTCCTCCTTTGCACTTCTCAGACTATTAACATACATCATCTGATAATTAGTGTACTCTCGATCATACCAATGGAAAAAGTCACACTGTTGAAACTGCAAATGTATAATGTACTGTTATTACACATTATTATACCCTAATTCAAATTCTACAAATTCCAACTTCAAATTCAGACAACCCTAAGTCACAAAACTTATAATGTGGCAATCAACACATCATGATTCACCCATTTTTCAAACGCATTACTTTACCAATACATTATTTTTACAAAAATTATATTTTTTCAAAATCCCCAAAATGAAACCCAGTAACCCTAATTCAATAACACTACTTTCTGAACCTTACATCTACATTTAGTTTAAATACATAACACATGAGTTATTTACTTACGTTAATGCGAGCACAGCCATAAAACCGATGACCTGGATTCCTTTCAGTATGGGATGTCTGCAAACAAGCAACATTCCTACATAAACATACTGGCTCACTGTCAAGCTCCAATGGATGTTCCATCTTTGACAATTTGTAGTTTGTTCGAAGTATGAACTGAAGAATTTAGGAGGTTGACTCTTCTCAGCAGGGTTAAATGAAGTTACAAGCTAAAAAAATCTTCAATGGAAGCAGCTTTTACTTCATAAAAGGATAGGTTTTGACCCTTTTAGGGTTCCAAAAGACAAAGAAAAGTCCATGTCCTGCGTGTTGTTCCATGTGGAGTTCATGAGCATGACGGGTCACTTAGTCGTTGGCTGGCGTGTCATCAGTAAACGGCTATTTCAAATTTTTTGACGCACCTTCCAAATAAGGACGAAAAATAAAAGTGTAGGGACTTAACGTATAGAAATAAAAAGTTTAGGGGGGAAATCCCGAAAAAAATAAAAGTGCAAGGGGCTGAAAATGGGTTAATCCTTTTATATATTTAAAATCATTTGAAAATAAATTTTTATTCATTTTGATATTGTATGAATCAAATAGAATCAAAAAGTACAAATTAAAAGATAAAAAAGTTGAAAATAAAAATTTAAAAGTTGAATAGAATATAATTAAAAGCTAATATGTTAATTGTGTAAAGTTTAGTGGTGAAATTATGCATTCAGCCTTATTATTATTATTATTATTATTATTATTATTATTGTGGAAAAAGCTCTCTTTTTTGTTCAATATGCATTTTGGTAGGCTCCACAAATAGCACATCATTAGCATTTTTACAAACGGCTCTCCCTTTAACTTTTTCAATATAATTGAGCCTGAATTTTACCACTCATCAGGATAAACATTAAGAGCAAAAATGACCCTTTTCCCTTTAGTTTATCATACAATTCAATTTCAATGTAACTTGAAAATGTGACAAACATGAAGGGCCCTCAGCTTTTTGACATTTTGATATCTACAAATTTTCTATACAAGTTTATCTAATTCAACCCTACCTCCTGTTGTAAAATCACAGACATCTCCATCTCCATGTCACTATTCTCTATCTTTGTGTGTGTCCACATCTCCACTTGCACTTTACACAAGATAAGGTGCCTTCAAAGAGATAAAAGGTCATTTGAGTTGGCCATCCCTTTCAAATCAATTTATTTTATTCTTATCCTCCCAAACTCTTTAATGCTTTTGATATTATCATAAGAGCATAGATAGTAGCAGATCGTGCGAAGACCAAGCTACAATTGGATGATTTCAGCAGTGATGAGTGTTGGATATAGTCATTAGAATTTGCAGCAAAGGGTTTCCCATCCGGTTGAACTCTTGATGTTTTGCGAGTTTGATAATTTAGATTTGTATTATCTTGTTTGTGTTATTGTTGTTCTTGTGGTTACTCAGAGAGTAACCTCAGCTAGAGGATAGTCTTTATTTCTCCTGATTTTGTCTTCTTCCATTTGAAAGATCTGGATATAAACCTTTTACAGGGTGGTTCCCTTTTTTCTGCAATGAAAACTTAAATTCTTATAAAAAAAAAAAAAAAAAACTCTTCAATACATTCTTTAACTAAAAAGTAATGTATATTTAGAAAAAAAAAATTGACCTAAAAACCATCTGACATTTAACAAATTGTAGATATGGACTAGAATTGACAGTTTTGCTGTATGCATTAATTTTGGAGTCTGGCTTCAAATACTTTTATGATTGCAACTCCAACCTATTGTCACAAATGGAAGTATGAAACCCATAACTTGTTTGGAAAAATTGGATTACAACATCCAATAAAAATTGAAAACTGGATGAGAATGGGTATGCAAGTTTCAAGAGAGGCAACTCAAAAAAAAAAAAAAAAAAATCAATTGCAGCTTGGAAACCCTTGATCAATCCATTAATACGTATATGAATTTTTCTTTCAACCAATTCAGCCACTTTATATGTCAAGTTGCATTTTCTTTCCCACACTTTTTCCATCTAAGACAGTGACTAGCAAAGACTTTATACATACATTTGAGCAGATAGTTTTTTGATTTGAATCACCATATCCAAAGTTCACTGGATTCTAACTAATTCAGTTCGATTCGGGTAGGATTACAAGAACATCAAAAATCTCCCAATAATTTAATTGGTGGGTGTAATGAATATTTTGATTAATAGATTACAATTTCAATGTTCAATAAATTGTAACTTTTATAACTATTGAGTTCTGACATAACAATATTGAAGAGGTTTTTTTTTTTTTTGAAATTATAATATTTTTATACACCACATTAATATAAAAATACATTCATTTTTTATGATTGGTGCTAACTTATAAAAATTTAATAAAAATAAAATATTAGTTTCTGAATTATAAATCTCACCATTAAATATAATGCATATAGTATAAATAAGAGTTTTTCAAAAATTTAATCTATTGAGGAAGTGAAGGGTTAATTGCACAAGAGATTACCAAACTTTATATTAAATTTTATTTTTTTCTATGACTTTAATTTGTATTTTTTGGTTACAAAACATTAATTTTAATTATATAGAAAAGTTTGTTTCAAAAAAATTATATAGAGAAGTTATCTAAAATAATTTCGACTAATTTAAATAACTTGGCACATTAAAGTTACCACATCACAATTTAACTTAACAAATATTATCATGTTCATAAAAATATTGACCATAATTTTATTTTACTTTTTTAACATTTTACATTCAATCTTATAAAATTATGGTCTAACAGTTTATTAAGGTGACATGACAGTGTAAAATAATAATTTTTATTGGATTAAATTTTAATGTGGTAATTTAAATTTATCACATTATTTTAAATTAATTAAAATTATTTTAAGTGATTTTTTGTATAATTAAAATTAATATTTTATTTAGCCCGGAAGTGAAGGAAGGTTTTAGATTATTTTGTAGGGCATTGAGTGGCAGACGTTATGATGATATGAAAAGGTGTTTCCATAGTTTGATAATGCTAGTTAATGTCTTTTTTAATTAGGACAAAAACCCAAGACTTCTAAATTAAAAGTCATTGTTTAAGTGATTTTTTTTTTTTCATTTCTTGGCGGCTTTTTTGTCTTCATCTTGCTGTCCATGCTCATTCATCCATTAACTAAATGCATTTCCAGCTTGCGCACAAGAACTTTTCTTCTCTCTTTTTTAATTACTATCGCATCCTTAGATTCTTTTGTTAAATAAAGTAAAGAAAAGAAAAGAAAATATATATTATGATTCATTATTACAATTAATAAAAAAATATATTTTTTCTACGTATGACCACTGCACTCTTAATGAGGTATCCCCTATAGAATATTTTCCTCTGAAAAGTTACAGACACAGAACTTCACCCATGGAGAAATAAATCTTTATTTTCTGTTAATAAGATAAATATTATTTTTTAATTTTTAATTTAGTTTTTATTATTAATAAAGTGAAATGACCCAAATATATAGAGGTTAAATATTCTTAGTTTTAAATTAAATAAAAATGAATTTATTAAATTAACCATCATAAATTTTAAAAATAGAATTCACTGTTACACCGATAGTTTAGGCTATAAATTAATTTTTAGTACATTATGCAACAGTCATCTATCCAATCTGGTTTTAGTTTTAGTCCAAACCTATCAAACCTATGCATACCCTCCAAATATTTAATTTTTTTTGTACTCATTTTTGGAGGCATGAATGCATGAAACTATTAACTCTTAGGAAAATGATTCCTGTTAGCGACAGGAACAGTGGTGTCCCTGGAGGGGGCAAAGACCATTTTGCCCCCTTTTGTTTTTTTTTTTTTTTCATTTCATTATTAAAAAAAAAAATTTTACAAGTTACGGGTGTTTAAAATTTTACACGACGGGTTCACCCGTTTGCAATTAGGTTTTAGATTCAAAAAAAAAATTTTCCTAAAAGAAAAAAAATTTTTTACAGACTACAGATGTTTAAATCCTTGCACGACGGGTTCACCCGTGTGCAATTTAGGTTTTAAATTTTTTTTAAAAAAAA
>CATIWK010471140.1:0-12739 GCA_949634005.1 Mallotus japonicus
TTTTTAAAATAAATTTACAATATTTTTATAAATAACCAATTGGATAGATTGATCATAAATCATATATAGAATAAATTTATCATTGAAATTTACTATTATATTAATGTTTTTTATAAAATAATGATGATATTAGTTAGAAGGGTATTAAAAGTGTAAAAAAATGTAAAACACATGATACCTTAATGCCAAAAAAAAAAAAACACAGGATACCTTAATGCCAAAAAAAAAAAACACAGGACTAATTTTGAAAAACGGCCAAACCACAGGGATCCAAATTGTACTTATCCCTAATATTTATAATTTTTATTTTATAATTTCAGCACAAGAGAAGTCAGGAAGTATGTTAATTAAAGACAGCAGATGAAAAGAGGCGGTAACAGTGCCCAGGCCCAGTTCTCCCAGATCTTCCTGCACGTTGAGCAGCTGATGCCTTGCTTATCCACTGTATTTCATAACTTGCCATACCATTAGATAGGTTATAGTCCTTTACGTTTTCCCTTCCTGTATCAACAACATATTTAATGCCTGGGATGGTTAAAGAGGTTTCAGCAACCTTAGTGGCAACAACAAGAAGCCGCTTCCCTTCCTTGACCTCTTCAAATACACAAAGCTGTACTGATGCAGGAAGCATGGCATAAAGAGGCAGAACATGCAACGGACCAACAGGAACACGTTTATCCCTTTCCCCATTCTTCTTTGCAATATGATTGTAATTCTCTAGGCAGTCTTGTGGCTCAAGAGGAATTTGTGTTGTCATACAATTAGGGTATGATGCAGAATTTCCATCCAATTCTTCAAAAGCAGCTTTCGGTGAGGCAAGACGACTCGTGTCTCCTAAGCCACCTAAAAGATCACTATCATCTCCCAGGATGCTTTGGCCCCCTGAATCTCCATCACTATCAGCAATTTCTAGTTCACTCTCTGTTTTTGTTTCTGAATTATAAGAGGCATCTGATTCATTAACATAAAAAAAATGGGATATCTTCTTCATAGGAGCTAAATCTGTAATTTAGCTAATCAGCTGAATTTCCCTGAATCTCAAATGCCTCCTTGATGTCCATCTTGTTAACTCCCTGAATCGAACTCATTTCAGATATGACAAAGACTTCATTCCTTGTATTCCTTTCAGCAGTATCAGCAAACAATTGCTTTGAAGCTTTACGTAATTTCTGGCACAAATGCTCTACCTCCCTCTGCCCTGTGACAAAGACAAGTATGCCCCCTTCCGGCAGCCTCTTGTGTATGGACAGGACCTTTTTATAGGCCTGACCAATATAATCCACAATGTCTGTTCTCTTCGAAAAATGTAAAGTTACTAGAAATTGTCTGGTGGGAACTTCAATAACAGGAGGAGGATTATGAAATACGGAAACAAAATCTTCCACTCTTAAGGTGGCACTCATCAGAACAAGTTTGAGTGGAAATACTCCTGAAAGCATAATCGTTTATTGTTCCTCATATATTTTCTGCCATTAAGCACAATACCGTACATAGTTAACAGAAATGCATGAGGTAGATAAGCCATAAACTTAAAAACTTTACTTCGCAAGGGATATTGTATATAGTTACCTGACGTTTATTAATGCTATGGGAAAGAAGTGCAATAAGTATGTCTGTGTTCACACTTCTCTCATGAGCCTCATCTAGTATTATGACAGAGTAATTCTTCAATAAAAAATCACTCTGCAGAGAAGCAGCATAATAATTCCCAAATAATTGTCAAATCGATGACTTTGAAAAATGCAAAAATATCATTAACATTCTGCAGAACAAAACCAGTGGACCTGAATTTCTCGTAGTAAAATTCCATCAGTCATGAACTTGATTGCACTGCTGTCTCCAATATACTCGTCATGCCTCACTTGGAATCCAACCTCTTTACCGAGATGAAGACCAAGCTCGTAGGCCACACGCTTAGCAGTAGCAAGGACAGCAACACGTCGTGGTTGAGTAACGCCAATAACACCAGCTCGACCTTGGCGTGAACCAAAGCCTGCTTCATAAAGGAACTAATTGAAAACACCCATTGAAACTGAAATTAGCTAGGACAACAAACAAAGTAAAGTACTTGGAATTAATCAAAGAAAAAGGAAAGCCACCCACCCACCTGGGGAAGTTGAGTGGTTTTTCCACAACCTGTTTCTCCACATATAATAACGGTGGAGTGTTCATTTATTGCTTCCATTATCTCCTGCTCCATCATAACAATTGGAAGATCATTCCTTTTCTCTTCCAGCTCTTTTGGCCTTACAACATGCACTGCTCCTTGTCCTTTATTTGATTTATCCTGCACTCCACCACCAATCTCCTGTCAGACAATAATCTTCAAAATATAATTGATCTCAGCAAGCAAAAGGTTTAATTTTTTACCAGCTTACATGAGCTCTTTTTGCACTGAACGAAGTGAGCACTCGCTGCCCCTGAGCTCCTTTGTGCTATGAATTTGGCGAGACTGATTTGGAATGTCATCAGCCTTCAACTCAGATTGCCAGAGGCGAGAGCGCTCCCTCTTTCTCGACATTGACATGATTTAAGATTTTTAAGTTTTATTGTTTGGATGGGGGTTAGGGAAGGTGAAGGAAGGGGAAGGAGGGGGAAGGTGTGAAGTTTTTCTTGTTTGGGAAGGGCATGGTTTATTAAAGGGAAGGTTTTGGAGGGGGAAGGCCATACTATCGGTACAAATTTTTGGATCATTTTCTTACACCCAAGTAAAGGGAGGGACATATTTTTTTTTTCCAATAATATCCGTATTTAAAATATAAAAATTCAAAATTATTCTTTATATGTGAAATTTTTACCCTTTTCTCCATCAATCTTACATTTCTATTTTTTTTATCTTCTTCTTCTATTGGATATTATTATTATTATTATTATTATTATTAATTAAAATAAATATTATTTTAAGATTAATATTAAAATTATTTAAAATGGGTGTAAAAATATAAAAATAAGTGTAAAAAATAAAAATAAAAAAATATTTAAAAAATAAATATAAAAATAAAATTAATATTATTTTACATAACTAGGGGTATTTATATCTTTTAAATACCTAACCCTATTAATCTAACTCTACCTCACCTCACTTCTTCCCAAACAACAGTTAAATAATATATATACCTTACCCTTCCTTAATAAACCATGGCCTCATTCCATCTAAACAAGGGGTAATAGGTTAATTCTTTCTTTATTTTATTTTCAAAACGAAAGAGAGTTCTTTTAACACAAAAACCCATGGGACTATCGTACTCTCTGTATATATATGATGGGATCTAGGGGAAAATAAGAAAAAGGGAAAATAAATTGGACAGAAACTTTTTTTTTTTGGATAACAACAATTCCAGTCCTATAAGTTATAGGCGGTTTCCAATTTAGTCTTATAACATTAATTTTTTACAATTGAGTACTTAAAGAATTTAAAAAATAAACTATTAGTCCTAAGCCGTTATCTCTAGTGGAATGAGCACACGTGGCAATTATTCGCCTACGTGTCATCCTAATAATCTCTATGTGGACTAACATCATCCACATGGCCTGCCTACCTATCATCCTAGTCATCATCATCTTCTTCTTCTCTTTTTTCTTTTTTTCTTCTTCATCTTCTCCCCCATCACCAGATTTCTTCTTTCTTTCTTTCTTTCTTTCTTCTTCTTCTTCTCCTCCTCTCGCATCATCAAAGCCATCTCTTCTCCAAATTTTGCAGAACCACAGTCAAGAAGAAGAGTATTCAAAACAAAAAAATTCTTCATAATGCCTTTAAAGAAAAATTACTTTACATTATTCTCTTGCCAGTTTATAAAATGGCTGAAGTGCTAATTTGCTCTTTAAACTTGAATGCAATAGTCAATTAGTCTATAAATTAATTTTTTATTCAATTATCTCATTAACTTGGCATTTTCAGTCAATTAGCCAAAATTCTCTTTACAACAACTTTCAATATAGTTCAAAATTTTATTTTTTAACTAGTTGCTTCTTTTGCAGCACCACTTGGTTCCTCTTATGCTTATGAAGTAGAAATTTCTGCGGTTATCATTGCAATTAAAAAAGCTATGTCTATGCCTCTTGCTAAGTTTTGGTTAGAATGTGATTCTTCTTTAGTGGTCCATTTAATTCATCAACGAAGTGCAGCTGTTCCATGGCGTCTTCAGCAAGATTGGGAGAAGTGCTTACAGTACATGGATGTCCTCAATGTTCATGTCAGCCATATTTTTAAAGAGGGAAATTACGTTGCAGATTATCTTTCCGTTCTTGGAATTCATCTTCTTCTATCCAATGGTGGGATTCATATCCTAAGGAAATTCATGAAGCTATGGTCCATGAGGGTTGTTATACCATGGACCTCTGTCCATATTGTAATATGGACCAAGGGTCTATAACACATGTGTGACAAAAAAACTGAAAAAGCACCTATTTTTTTTTTTTCATTAGGAAGATGTGGACTAAGGTGTCAAAAACTGGGAAAGGCAAGACAAAGACCATGCCATTTAACATGGATAGATTTATTAGTAAAATGTTTCTTTGTGGGTGTGACATTAACCTATTGTGTTAGTCTGTTTGGCTCAGCTAGCGTTTGTCTTTTTGATACAATTCACATAGTAGTTAAACCTTGTGAATTATATTGTCCACTGTACTTGTAAATGTAGTTCTCAAAATTTTCATATTTTTTGCTTAGTTAAAAAATAATAAAAAATAATATTAATATTATAAAACTTATTATTAAAATATTAATATTAAATAGATTATTAATATTAATATTATTAATTTAATATATTAATATTAAATATAAATTAATATATATAAATTTATTAAATAAAAATATAAATAAAAATTAATATTAAATAATGCAGGTTTATTACTTAACTAGTATAGATTCATTAAATAAAATATATATGCTCATTACTTAAATAATGCATTGGATTGTACATTCATAAATATTTGCCTACATGTTCATTAGGATTGGCCTACAAATTCATCAGTATTTGCCTAAAAGTTCAGTAGTATTTACCTATAGGTTAATCAATTTCATAATAAGATTCATTACTTAACAATATTATTAATTTAATATATTAATATTATATTATAAAAATTAATATTAGAAATAATTAATATTAAATATAAATTTAAATTTATTAAATAGAAATATAAATAAATGTTAATATTAAATCATGCATGTTTATCACTTTACTAGTATAGATTTATTAGATAAAACGTGTAGGTTTATTATTTAAAATAATGCCAGTTCATTAAGAAATAAATTGTAAGTTCATTAATATTTGTCAACAGGTTCATTGATATTTGTCTACAAGTTCATTAGTGTTTTTCTAGAGGTTAATTAATATTTTCTTATAGGTTAATCAATTTAATAATAAAGTTCAATACTTAACAATACTATTAGTTAATATTATTAATTTAATATATTAATATTAAATAAATATTAATATTAATGTTAAATATAAATAATGTATGTTCATTACTTAACTAGTATATATTCATTAGATAAAACATGTAGGTTCGTCACTTAAATAATGCACGTTCATTATGAATAAATAGTAGATTTATTAGTATTTGTCTACAGGTTCATTGATATTTGATTATAAATTCATTAGTATTTGCCTACAGATTCATTAGTAATTGCCTATAGGTTAATCAATATAATAATAAGGTTCATTTCTGAACAATATTATTAATGAATATTATTAATTTAATAAATAAATATTCAATAAAAATTAATAATAATAAAATAAAATTAATATTAATATATTAATATTAAATGAATTATTAATTAATATTATTAATTTAATATATTAATATTATTAATTTAATATATTAATATTAAATAAAAATTAATATTAATATTAATTTATTATTGTTTGCTACATTACCTCTTAATCTAATGAACAATAACATTAATATTATTGTTGTTTTCATGAACAATTGCCCTAACAATTAGAATACAAGATGAAAACACTAAAATATTGGCACTTGAAAACTCAAATTAGCAAATAAAACAAAAACGCTTCGTACATCTCCATTTTTTTTTCTCACGTGTCATGGACCCCTGTCCATGTTGCAACATGGACAGGGGTCCATGATGCTATGGGTAGAGAGAATTTCAGATTTTGTTAGTTGTTCTCTTTGTTGTTTTTTGCCCATATTGGCTGTTGATGTTTATTTGTATACTTTTATTTTTGGATTAACAACAACGTGAGTCCTAAAAGATAGTACGTTTTTACAATTAAGTCCTATAAGAAAAATTTTTTACAATCAAGTCCTAAAACTAATTAAAATGCACAGCGTTAGTCCTACTCCGTCAAATCTGGCGAAAATTGATGACGTGTCAATCATCTTAGACTTTCTTTCCAAACTTCTTATGACTCAGCGCCATATCATTGCCACATATAGCCTTGTTGGAGACATATGCCACGTCAACTATTCTCCTATGACTTGGTCGCCCTCCGAAGGCTTCCTCTTTCTTTTTGTATACAATTTTCCATTTTCAAAAACCCCATTCCATCATGGCCAAACACCACCACCAACAGCATCGCCCACACTGGCGGTCCGTTCCTCCACGCAACCGCTATCTTTTCTGTTTCTTCTTCTCTTCTCCCTCCATTCTCTTTACTCTATGCTTCCTTTCCTTTATTCCTCTCCTCCTTCTTTCTCTCTTTTCCTTTTCTCTTTTCTTGTTTCTCTGCTCTCTTTTCTTCTGTCTCTTGCTTTCTCTCTTTTCTCTTCTCAATCATCCCCAAGAAACCCTTTCCATTTCAAGAGTAATTACACCCAACCCATTTTCTTTATCTCCTCAATTTCACCATCTCAACACAAGCTTTTGCTCTCCAAATCCCTCATCCTTGATGGGGTTTTTCTGTTAAGATTCTAAGCTCTTCGCTATTGTGGTACTACTGCTATGATTCTTGCTGAATTACCTAGTAATATATCTGCCCGCTTCGTTACTGAGGTTAAGAAGCATCGATTAAACCATAATGGTAATAGATTTTATAGGTTTTTTGTACTTTTTATTGGCTTGTTCTTGTTATCAATTAGTTAGGATCAGATTGTTTGGTTCCTGAGAAAATTGGGCGAAGAAACTTAAAATTTACTGGTTTTTTTGCAGAATTTTAAAAGTTTTGGTTTTCTAAATTGGGAAAATTCTCCTCTATTTTTTTTAATTACAATGTTATTATTTCAATGGACTATATGATGAATTCTTTTGTCTGTTGAGAGCTTTTTTTTTTTAGAGACCTGCTTGTACTACACAAAAGAATGAAGTTTCTTTTCCCCTAGGCATTTCAATGGAGAAATTATGGCTAAAGATAAAGATGTCTATGCTGGTGAACAAAAAAAATTTTTGCATGGCTTAAGTCTGCGTTGTTTTTGTTTTCTTGTGATAAGTATGGACTGATGAAGCTCCTACTTCTGCATTATGGGTACTGATTATAAGGAGTCTACAGTTGTTCCTCTTCTTGAATCTTCTTCTCCTTCATCTTCTTCTTCATCTAGAAGAAGAACAGGAAAAACTTCTTCAATTCAAACTTTAAGGAATATCATTGTTTCTATTATTGGGACTGGTATTTTAGGCCTCCCTTTTTCTTTTAGAATTGCTGGTTGGTTTGCTGGTTCTGTTGGTGTTTCACTTGCTGGAATTGCCACTTACTATTGCATGCTTTTACTAGTTCGTCCACTTTCTTTTTTCCTCTTACTTTAATTGGTGCCATCATGCTCAAGATTCAGTTTTTTTGTTATAATATGTCAAATTCACTGCTTTGGAGTATTAGGTTTTTTTTTTTTTTATGTTGTTTCTCAAGGTTGGTAGTTGTTTGTGGCCCAGAATGTAGTAAAAGATTATGATAGTGGCCACTTTTAATTAATTAGTTTAAAGAGCTTATGTACATTAGTTGTTTGTTTGTTTGCTTTTTTTTTTTTTTTTTTTTGTTAATTGATGGATAGGTTCAATGTAAGGACAAGCAATCATCCCAAGAATTAACACCAGAAACAAAAACATATGGTCATTTGGGTTATAAATGCATGGGCAACTATGGCGGTTACTTGACAGAGTTTCTTATTTTCACAGCTCAATGTGGAGGGTCAGTAGCATACTTGGTCTTTATAGGCCAAAACCTTTCATCAATATTTAGAAGCCGTGCTGTTTGAGTTGTGGTGGAGGTAGTGGTGGGTGTGGCAGTGATGGTGGAAGTGGTGAAGGTGAGGATTCAAAAGAGAAGAGAAAGGGCAATTTTGGAATACAAGATGGTGGGTCTCATATGCCAAAAAGAGAAGATTAGGTGGCTGCTGACATGGCAAGAAGATGTCCTACATCACCGCTACGTCATCAAGTTCTGTTAGGTTTAACAGCCTAGGACTAACGGGGAGATTTTTAATTACTTTTAGGACTTGATTGTAAAAAATTTTTCTTATAGGACTTAATTGTAAAAACGTACTATCTTTTAGGACTAACGTTGTTGTTAATCCTTTATTTTTTATTTAATAATAAGGTTGAAAGATTTAAGTGATGATGGTGCTAAAAAGGTGCTAACCTAGCTAGGATGTCTTGGTGCACCCCTGATGTTTCTTTCTCCAAAAAAAAAAAAATTCACTAATTCACCCAAAATTTGTATAAATTGATTAATTAGGTTCAGTTTATCAAACTTTACAATATATAAGTTATGAATTAATAAAAATTAAATTTAAAATTTTTATTTTTTAGGAAACTAATATTTATTTTAAAATATAAATTAAACATTATGAATGTAGTTTTAAAAAATTTAATAATTTTTAATTTTTAATTTTACATTTATAGATATCAAGAGCTATGAAAATTGTGTAAGTAAAAATAAAAGATTGAAAACATAAAAAAATTTTAACTATATATATTTGAATTTTAAATTTTAAATTTTTTCAATTTAATTCAATTTAAATTATATATTTACCTTAAAAAGAGAAAAATAACAATAAAAAATAAAATTTTTAATTTTCATTAGAAATCAAACCAAAATTACCATTTATTTTTTAATTTTTAAATTTTGAATTTTAAAAATTAAATTGCATCTATTAAAATTTTCAATTATAATTGAATAATACTCAATATGTATATAATTAAATAATCTAAATATAATTTTAAAAATTATTTAATTTAATTTTTAATTTTTCATCCATGGATGTTAAGAGATATAAAAAGTATGTGCGTAGAAATAAGAATTTGAGAATACCAAAATTTTCAATATATATAAGAAAATAGAGAAAATAAAATCCGTATTTAAAAATTATTCAAATATTTTATTGTTAAAATTATATATCTTATTTTTTAAATTGTGACATAAATTGAATCTAATTACCAATTTATAAAATATATTTTACGTGAATTAGATACAAAAATAACTATACGAGCCACATGAAAAAGTGCAAAAAAAATTTTATAGATTAATAAAATTAAATTTACACCAAAATTATTATTTTTAATTAACCCATCCAAAACATTTTATAAAGTAGTAGTTAGGTTCAGTTTATGTCAAACTTAAAAATATAAAAGACACATAAACTTAAAGTTAAATTTTTGAAAGTTTTTTCAAATGAATTTTTTAAAGATTTTTTCTCTATTTTTCTTTTAAGGTAAATATTGAATTAAATTAAAAAAATTAATTTTAATTTCAAAAACAATATTTTATGATTTATATATAGTTATAATTTTTTATGTTTTCAATTTTTTACTTTTACTCGCACACTTTTTATATCTCTTAATATCTATATATTAAAAATTAAATTTATTAAATTTTATATATATATGAGTGCTATTCAATCATATAGAAAGACTAAATAGATGGAACTTAATTTTTTTAGTTTTAAAATTTAACAAATAATTGATGATTTTGATTCAATTTTATGTAAAAGAATTTAAAAATTAATTATATTTTTTATATTTTGTTTTATTTTTAATTTATATTTTAAATTAAAAAATTATTCCTAAAATTTTTTTAAAATTTTTTTTTATTAATTCATATATTATAGATTTTAAAATTTGTCAAATTGAACCTAATTAGTTAATATATAAAAATTTTTGAGTGAATTAGTTAAAAAATTATTTTGGACTGAATTGAACTTACTCTAATGATAATATGAGCTAATCGATCAAATTTACCAAGTTAATAGAATAATTGGCTAAAAAATTAAATTTATAGATTAATTAGCTATTGCATATAAGTTCAGGGGATGATTAGTACTTCGGCCTTTATAAAACTATGAAATTTATAATTTTTATATTTTTTTCTTCTATTTTTAGTCGCGTACATAGTGTTTTTTTTTTTTTAGATAATATCATTACTAAGAAAGATCATTACAAAATGAAAAACAACACATAACACATAAAATCTACCAAAAATAGTAGAACCAACTCATCCAAACAAGGACAGAATAAAACATAAACTTGACAATACAAGATTTGTACCCAAGAGACAACCAAGATAGAAATACACTTAAAAATTAAGTGAAGAAAACGCATAATTTTAGCATCTATATAGCTTCCATTCATGGAAATGGACCGGTCAGATGCTTGATTTACGGGTAGATCGGACCAAAACATCGATACCTTCTACAGAGGGGTGGCATTCAAGCTCACTTTGACAGATCTGAAAGTCTTGTAAAGAAACCTTCGTATATTGAGTAGATCAAGCCGAAAGTTCTTCAAAATGGGAACAAATCTCCATTGCAAGAACAAAAAACCCTATAAGATAGAGGCAAGAACTGAAGAAATTATCATCAGATTCATAGATATGAGAGATTAACTATTTATTTGGGGATAAAAATACTAAATATAATTAAAATTAAGAGATAGGACCACTGCTGGCCAAAGATGGCCAGCAGCAGTCCAGTGAAGAACACCCGGCAGAGAGCAAGAAGGAGATGAGAGAGGCGAAAGAAAAGCAAAGACGAGAGAGGTTTTTTTATATAGTGTTAGAATTCTGAGTTAGAAAAATCGAGATTTTAAACAGGAATCAATTTGTAAAGGAAACACTTGTAAGATCAATGGGTGGGCCAATAATTTTTTTTAGAAACTATTTTAATTTCACGATTTATATTTTTTATATAGTTAATTCTAAATTTAGAGATTTAAAATTTTTTTTTATCTTCTTTCTTTTCTAGCCATTTATCTTCCTTAAGCAATGAGGGGTAATTTTTGGCCATTCTTGGCCTGAAATCACCCATCTACATATCTTTTGATCAATTTTTTTTTTAAATAAGTGATTATTCCACATAGATTTAGGTTTTATTTTGTTTTTCGTGATTTCTTCGTTTTATTGCGACATTTGATTTTTGTCGTCTTGTTACGACGTTTTATTTTTCGTCGTCTTAGTGTGATGTTTTATTTGTGTGTGACGATTCAAACGGGCAAAGCATATTTCGATCAGACAGAGATAACAAATCAGATTATAGTCATTAGTATGTTGAAGAGCTGGAGTCATAGGTATTCTAGTCACTATAGTATTATCAAATTTGTAGGTTTTGAGCCGATTTATTGTACTATTAACTTGAATGTTGTTTCATTCTTTATGATTTTTAACGAATTTGTATATATGTTTCTATCGATATATTGCTAGTTTGAATCAATAGAATTATTTTTCTTTTAAAAAAAAAAATTTTTTGAATATAGCTTGTACGTTGTATGCAGTGCTGAGCATTCCATTTTGAGTTTTGAGTTTTAAATTTTTATTTGTTAGTGGGCTTTAGGATGCCCAACAATCAAGCATTTTTTTTTTAACATAACATGCATTTCATTCAAACTCAAAAGCCGATATTGCATCAGAGTACAACCAGCAACCTATTTTTTTAGGGTTTTACAATGCAATCAGATTTCAAGCTAATATACTGCTTTATTTGAAGATGTTTTTACATAACAAAAGCTAAAATTCTTATATTAACCTACCACCAGATTGAGAATATTTTGTGCCACAACATCGATGGGGTAGGTGACCATAGTCTGCTTGCTTGAATCCCTCCTTGGTAGTTGCTTTGGAAGACATTTACCAAAACCAGCACCTGACTTAATACAACCTGGTGAAGGAGCATTCTAAACAGCATGATGATCCCTGTCAATTAAAGGAGTGATTTTTCCTTTTGCTGAAATTGGAATATTTTAAATTATTTCCAGGCATCGTTTTCATATGGATTTCTGGGTTTTGATTTTGCATCTTGAAGTTAGTCAATTTTGGTGAGTTAAAGCTAGATACAAGACTCAAAGAACTTCCTTTTTAGCCCAAGAATTCTCCATAAAAAGATAGCAAAATCAACAAAAAGAAGAGACAAAAAGGGATTTAACCCCACAATCATGCCTATTGCTGTAACTATTGTAGTAGCATGCCCTTATTCATTTTTTTTATTTTTTTAGAAAAAAATATTTATCTATTCATTAAAATTTGAAAGCATATTTTAATTAAAATTTAACAAGAAAAAATAAAATTTTACTCAAATTATAAAATTTTTTATCAGTATTCCTCAATGGCATTGCCGCATTGGCAGAACTTTTTAATTTGTAACTCCACGATCTGTATACTTCATTTAATGGCTTTATTTAGCTATAATTTGACTCTGATCTTCATCAAAGAAAACAGTTAAAATACCATTAAGAGTGTGTTTGGTATAAATAAATTCCACAAAATTTTATAGAATTCATTTGTAAATCCAAATAATGTATGTTTGGTTTAAATGAATTTTGTATGGAATTCATTTGCAATTCCAAATTTTTAAATTTGTG
>CATIWK010471204.1:0-16258 GCA_949634005.1 Mallotus japonicus
CTTGCATACATGTCCTATTTTAACTACATCACCAGCATCACCATGGATTATAGTCTCTACATCATCTCTCAGCCCTTCATCACCAGGTATGCATTCGGTTTCTCCTTCTTCATCTTTATCTCATCCGCTCACTACTACCCATTCTTCTACTCAATCACAACCTCTTTTCCCTCAAACCGATCTCACACCAACTTTATCTCCTCCACCTAGTTCTCATCCTCTTCCTGATACTCACGAAACCTCATCTGCTTCCACCTCTACATTATCCACTCCACCCGAATTCAATTTAGAGGTTGACCTTAGTTCTTATCCTCTCACAACTGCACCGACAACCTGCACCCACAACATGTAATTACGTCCTTCAACTTTGAATAGATGCCATGCACATACTGTTTCCCTTCTCTCCCCCAAACCCAACTATCTCAACACTGAGCCTCACACCTATCTCCAAGCCTCTAAACATCCAGTGTGGAATAATGCAATATCTGAAGAAATAAATGCTCTACTTGCTAACACTACTTGGAGCTTGGTTCCAAAACCTTATAATGCTAATATTGTAGGTTGCAAATGGATTTATCGCATCAAAAGAAATTCAGACGGCAGTATAGATCGCTATAAAGCTCATCTTGTTGCTCAAGGCTTTACTCAACAGTCTGGTTTAGACTACAAGGATACCTTTAGTCCTGTTATCAAAGCCACAACCATTAGGACAATTCTTGCCATTGCCACCATGCATAAATGGCCTATTCATCAACTCGATGTGTCAAATGCCTTCCTTCATGGTCATCTCTCCGAAACCATTTACATGGCTCAACCTCCAGGTTTTCTTGATTCCTCTCATCCTGATTATGTTTGCAAGTTATAGAAGTCACTTTATGGTTTGAAACAAGCACCACGGGCTTGGTTTCATAGGCTTAGTTCTTATTTGCTAACCTTAAATTTTGTGGCCTCAAAAAGTTATCATTCTTTGTTTATTTATCGTCAAGGAGAAGATGTTATTTTTCTTTTGATCTATGTGGATGATTTAATTGTTACAGGCACCAATCATGCTCTTGTTCATGATATCATCACTAAACTCAAGCATGAATTTCCCATTCATGATCTTGGTGATCTACATTACTTCTTTGGCCTTGAGGTACATCGTCAACCCACTGGAATTTTGCTTTCTCAACGTAAATACATCAGTGATCTTCTTAATCGAACTAGGATGGCAGATTCCAAACCGTGTCTTACTCCTATAGCAATCAAGCCGCCCCTCACCAAACATCATGGCACACCCATCTCATAAGCCGAAGATTACAGAAAATTTGTTGGTGTGCTTCAATACATCACCATCACTCGACTGGACATCTCCTAGAATGTCAATAAATTATGTCAATTTATGCACTCTCCTAGTCAAGAACATTGGGCAGCCTTAAAAAGATTGTTGCGTTATCTTCACGGTACTAAAGCTAAAGGTCTTGTCTTTTCTCATGATTCTACCCTTGATCTTTCTTGTTACACTGATAGTGATTGGGGTGGTGATGTTGATGACCGTCGCTCCACTAGATTTTTCTTGGTACTTCTTTAATATCCTGGATGGCAAAGAAGCAGCCCACTGTGGCTCGCTCCTCCACTAAGAGTGAATACAAAGCCATTGCTCATGCTACTGCAGAACTTATTTGGCTTCGATCTCTTCTTGGTGAACTTGGATTTCCATGCTCTCAAACAGTCCTCTATTGTGATAATATTGGTGTTATTTATCTCACTTTTAATCCTATCTTCCATGCCCGCACTAAGCACATTGAGTTAGACTTTCATTTTGTGTGTGAGCAAGTCGCCAATGGCTCTATCCAAGTTCGTTTTCTCCCTACTCAAGATCAATTGGCTGATTTATTTACCAAGCCACTGTCCATCACTCGATTTCAGCTTTTGCTTGACAAACTCCCTCTTTGTGATGGTCCTGGGCTTGCCGCCGGGGGGGGGGGGGGGGTGTTAGTGTATATTCTTAGTACTTATCCACGTTTCTCTTTATTGTTATAATTGATATGTATTATAGTTGTAGTAGTCTTTTACAACTCTTTCATCTCATGTAAACTTCATGAAATAGCTTGTACTCACACTCATTCAATACAAGAAATATAGTTAAAATTATAATGCCGACCCCCGGTTACTCAACAATGGGATCTATTTAAGTGCCATTAATTAGTAAACTCATATTTGTCGCTCTTTTCTTGTTAGAAATTGGCATGAGTGACCAACCCCTAACTTACTCAAAATTCAAGCACTAGAGCATTTGTTTATGTAAGTTCTTACTCTTTTCGTACTAGGAATTGGCATGGGTTACCAATTCCTAACTTACTTTGAGTAATTGAGCATTAAAGTAACATTTATTTAGACCCAATCCTTTTATTCATTATTATTTTATTACTATTTACTTATTTATTCATTTTTTTTTACAAATTTTTCTAATGCTCAAGCTTGTGAAAAAGATAAATTACTTGTCACAGTTTATATGCAACAATTTTAATCCTACCACAAAAGCACTTTTTTGGTTTAAACAATTTCTAAAAATGAAATAATTATCAGCCTTACTCCTAAAAGGTTAACCCCTTTCTAATGACAATTAAGGCAAAGAATTAAAATTTCCTAAAGTCATACTAAGTAAAACTAATTTTATGAATATATGCTATAATTAGAGTTAACCATATAAACTGAGTATGGGGAAGTAGAGCTAAATGTTTTGAATAATTTATAAAGTTAAAATTTTTTTCAATAAAGAAAATAGCTAGATAAATGTAAAGAATAAATAAATAAATAAATATGGAATAATAAAACAAAACAAGAAAAGGAAAGAAATACTCCCCTTTAACACTTATTTTTAACATTTTCTCCAATGTTGGAGTTATGAAAATGATACGCGTGGAACTAAAGTGACATTTCAACAATTTGGACGAGAAACTAAAAGCATAAAAGCATTGGCAACAAAGATGCACGACTATGCAAGAATGACACATAGTTGTGCTTGAGACCAAATTCACATGTCGGAATGACACAATTGACAATAGATGCACAACTGTGTCTGAACCTGATGTATAAAAAAAAAGAATTATGTACTTGAAGTACACAATTCTAATTCATACAAGAAAACTCAATATAATAAAAATCTAGCAAAATACAATTATCCACAACAACATAAAACCACAAGGAAAGAAGATCAACAGTCAACTTTACCATCACATGATAGTACAAAAACATCATTAACTAGAAGTAAACATCCAAAATAACATGAAAGATAAATTGAAACATAAATAACTACCCAAAATAACAAACGTGTTACAATATAAAAAACACAATAAATAATTACTCATCAGCTGGTGGGTCTTTATGCATCGGCTCTGGTTGAGTCTGTGGAAAGGGTGGAGGAACCAAGTCTCGGGACATAAAATAGACCATCAAATTGTAATTCATCAGTTGCACACTCCTATTTAAATATTTAACACTACTGTCCAAACCCTAACGTGCATCTTTAAACTATAAATCCTATCAATTATATCATTCAAAGTTGGTTCATCTTCATCACCATCTCCATGACCTTTTTGTTCATTTACAACATGAGGTTGTTGAGTTGTTTGCTTATTTATTTATTTAAAATTCCTATAGCTTCCTTCATATAAACCCATAGATTGCATCAGTTGATACTAATCAAATCAGAGCCCTTTACCCTATCATAAGTAGGCCTAGCAATTCGTGTTAATGTGTCATAAACAGGTCATGTTAAGATACAATAATAACACAAATATGGCCAACCTGAGCACAACCAGTTTAATTAATTGTGTCAAACCTATAAACCCAAACACAGATATATTTAAGTAACAAGTTACACGACACGACCCGTGTAACCCATTTAACCTATACAAGTCTAAATATATTTAGACACGTTACAATCACGATAAAGACACGTTTAACATGTTTTACCATCAAATTACAAAATATTTAACATGTTTTACCATCAAATTACAAAATATATAAAAAAAACCAATTAAACATACAAATCTTAAAAAATAAATTTAAGTTTAAACATTTATCCAAATTATAAATATCATTATAATATCTTAAACTTCATACAAAATGTTAAATTCTCAAACAACATAAAATAATAATACTAATTCCCATTTTCTTCAAGCTCTCGATTCTTCCACCTACATATAAACATAAATGTGTTAATTGACACATTATTTTCAAGTAAAAAAATAAAGTACAATATATGCACTACAATGGTTCATATTGATACATGAAAGAAACTTGAAATGAGAAAGTCCCACAAGATTATAGTTAGATATTAAAACATTAATAATGCAAAATATTCTTTCATTAACAAAAAAATTATTCAAGTATACCTTTTAGATTAGACCATCATTGCAGAACAATTATTTCATGCATAATGGTCTAATCTAAAAGGTATACACATAAGAGGTACACATATTTCAGTGCTCTTGTAACAATTGGCCATAAGAGTGCCAATGAAAGCAAAAGGCAAGGTAATGGGTTAACCAAGAAGGGAAATCTACATCTTTCTGAATATATTTAATCATACTGGTAGAGAAAAAGGAGTGTAAACCTTGAGGACAGTATAGGAAAAATGCAATGGCAAACATCTTAACTCCTCTTAGCTTTATGGTTCTATAAGATACTTTATTCGAAGAATAGTATGTGCACCTAAAATCAGGTTCTAAAGATGGAAAAGATGTCTCACTCGCGAGCTCTCTTACATGAGAAGTTGCAGTTTAGCAGTCACATGGTACAAAGTCTTGACATTCAAATAACTAACTAATAACAATCCAACCAAGGAGGTTCCAAATAGAATTTATAAACAAATCAAACAAACTAACTCAATAATACAAATCAGGATTAGAAATACCTTAGCAATCAAACAATCGTCGTGATGATAAGAAGTAGCAATCTGGATGGAGGAGTGGCCTACGTTTACTCCATTGATCAAACGAGAAAGGAGATGTTGCTTGTGGATATTGAAGGGCAGTGATGGACCGTGGATGGACAGTGAAGGACAGATAGTGATGGACAGTTGGAATGATATTGATAAATAGAGACTAGCGATGAGTTAACAGTGATGGGCGTGTCGAGAGATGCATAAAGTGGGGGAAGGTGGGGTGGCTGCAAGGCTAAAAAAGAAAAGTGAAATGAGAAATGAGACTAGAGAATATGTTTTTGGTTAACTCAAAACTACGTAGTATTGACTTAAAACTATGTAGTTTGGCTAATTTATGATATTCAAACTATAGTTTTGTAATAATGTTATATAAATTAAAGTATAATTATAATTTAAATTATATTTATCTATTAATTTAAATTTGCATATTAATATTTATATATTAGTACTAGATAATATTAAATTATAAATGCATAATTTTTATTTTATTTAGTTTAGAGATTAAATTAATTTAAAATTATAAATACATAATTAGTATAAATAGAATCGTCTTATTAATTGATCCTAAATTATATAGCATCCACTTAGTATTTAAATTATCTTTAATTAGTATAAATAGTAAATACATAATATGAATAACAATATTAGTATATATCAAAATTTCAATTAACATAATTGATGTAACAAATTTATACTAAAGTGTAAAGATACACAATTTTATCATGGATATACAATGCAATTGATAATACTAGCATAAATTTTTATAGATAATAATAATTCACCAAAAGTATATATAAATTTCTATCAACACGGTTAATAATTCACTAAATTTATGGAATTTTTTATTATTAATATTAGTTGATACTAAATTATATTACTTTAGTATTTTCATTATATTTATTTGCTTAATATTAAATTAAATATTATATATCAAAATTCTATTATATGTAATAAGATCAAGACTATATGTTATTAATAAAATATGCAATTGACAATACTAATATACAATAAAGTTTAAAGATATATAATTTTATCATTGGACATACAATTCAATTGACATTGATAGCAATAGCAAAAATGTTTATAGATAGTAATAATTCACCAAAATTATACTAAAAATATATAATTCTATTACATGTAATAATAATACCATCTTACACTAAAAGGATATAATTCTATTATATATATATATATATATATATCTTCAACTTATGACAAAAGATTAAATAGGCCCAATTCAAACTTTTTCAACAAATAAACCCAATACTTCTATTTAAAGGCCAAATAAATTCAAAATTTTATCAAATCAAGCGCTACAATACACCTTCTAAAAACAAAAAGTGAGATAGAATTTTCATTAATAAAACTTTTAAAAGATGTAATAGCTCCACCTACAAACAGTAATAATCGGATGATGAAAAGAATCTATTGTCATCACCATTCTTAGTAATTTCTTTTCTTTTGCTGCTACTGCTTCTTCTTCTTCTTCTTCTCGACTTCTCTAGTTTCTCATATTTAATCCAAAGTTGTGCAAGCAAGTTTTTGCTCAATCTACCATCACTCTCAAAGCCGCTCGCGAATCCACGAAGCGATGAAATTGCAGCAAGTAAAAGCCATCCGGTTTGAGATTGTTTCATGAAATTGAGACTTCCTTGAAACATTTCTTCAGTAGTGCTGGTTCTGCTGTTGTTGAAGGACGAGTTTTTGCCTAGTGCAGTAGTGGTCTTGGCAAGGTTATAACACTATTTTATCTAGCTATAACTTCTACAAAATAAGATCACAAATCAGAAAAAACCCCAACTTACAAAAGCATCTGATGAATTGGTATCAAGTACAGTTTAAATTGAACTCAAAGTAGATGCTAAAAACATGATAGATCAAATCTGAAAACTAAAAGTTAAAAGAAAAAGAAAAAATAAAAGGAAAGAAAGAGGGCTCATTGATTAGAATCAGAACAAAAAGTTGGTACAGAAGAATTAACAATTAAAAGAATAGAACATAAATGAACCAATAAAGAGGACCCTGAATATAATGATGATGGAGAAGATGAATTTGATGATAAGGACTTGTTCTATACCAAATTCAGATCACAAAATTTTCAAACAACATATATGCATGCCCAATTAGGAATTAGTATATACCAAGCAATAGCAGCTTCTATTGAAGCTTAAATACTTTTAAAAAATAAATCATGTGACAGCAACAATAACACAGTAATCGGCGCTAATTATAGCAACACATGATCTACAAACAATCAAAAAATAAGAATAAAAATTAACTCAAAAACCTAACAGCAAAGATAAAGAGAAGAACGAGAAAATGTATGTTAAGGTTAGAAGAGAAAACAAAACCAATTACCGATTACCCTCCATTGTTGGTGTGTTCCTTAGTCATGGTGCAAGAAGCAAAATGGAGATTGAATTAAAAAACAATGTGAAGAAGATGAAAGAAAGGGCAAAACTTAATGGGAGATGGTCAAAGCAGAGGGAGAGGAGGAGGAGATGCAGTGGCAGTGTAGGGAAAGGGCGGTGGTTGGAGAAAGAGGGCTCACCACTTGTTTTTTGGGAAAAAAATTAGGGTAAAAATAAAATAAGAAAATTTATTATTATTTTAATTTATTTCTGCAATGTAGCAAGCATGCGCCTAATTTTAGATTAAGTTGGATTGATTTGGCTTTTATATAGAAGTATTGGATTTATTTGTTGAAAAAGTTTGAATTGGGCCTATTTGATCCCGTGTCACAAGTTGAAGGGCCCTTTTGTATATTATTCCATATATATATATATATATATATATATATAACTTGTTAAATATAATAAAAATTTATGTATCTATAATAAAATTATATATTTTACTACAATTGTATATATATATTAATCGTGTAACCTATTTACTAAACGTTAAAAAAAATAATATTAACAATAATTATGCCTTAAAATAATAAAAGAATGTTAAAAAAATAAGAGGACCAAAATGATAATTTATAAGAATTATGAGGATCAAAAGAATATTTTTTTAGTTAAGGAGAGTGGAGTAAAAGACGGAGGTGTTTAAAAAATACAAAAATTACAAGTTCAGGTGTCTATAAGGTCAAATTTTACAAATTGAGGTGTCTATAAGGTCAAACCTTAAGTATAGGGAGCCAATGGATTTTTCACTACAAGTTCAGGGGGCTAGGTATGTATTTGGCCAATTATGAATTCATGTAAACTACAATATCCTTTTAGTAACCTTTACAAAAGAATTTATTTGATGATCATTGTTCCAAGCTTCATCTTTTGGGATTAACTAGTGGAATTAGCTTGTAATGGAGTGTCAAAGTCCAAAATAACTTTTTCTTTTTGTATTTTGTATCATATGACCTATACATGTTTAATTTTAATGTTTTCATATATTTTTAATTTTCATACACATATGTGTTTGTATAAATACTTGTGAAGTAAAGTTTATGAAGTATTTATATACTATCATAACGTTTAGTTTAACCATCGTTTGTTCAAGTAATGAAAAGTTTTAATTTCTTTAAATAAAATTTTAAGTTCAAGTTTTATATATAGAAAATAGACATTAGGAAAGTTTTATCCCATTCTATAGTCCACCTAATTCGAATTTCAAAATAGCTTGAATTCATTGACTATCAATATATACGGAGAACATAAAATACATTTAATTTCCAACACAATAGGGTGGCTAAACTACTACGTGTATAAGAAAACCTGCACACACTACATATGCAAAGTTGATATGGGCCGTTAATTCATCCATAAAGACTCCACAGGGCTGTATGAGTATTTAGTATAGTCGTGTCTGATTTTTGACTGAGCTATAGTTGTAGATTTGAAGGCAAACACGATTGTGCATCTTACACCACATGGTTATGCCTGGCAGTATGCATTTTAGGTATTGGATGCACACATTTGTGTATCATTTTCAATACAGTTGTGCAGATTTTTAGATTCGCGAATAGCATTTTTTTATTATACAGATTTTCTTTTATTTTGGTTGTTGTGGAATATTATTTAAAATTCTATCATACCCATATTATGCCTAGGGTATAAGTAGATGTTTTAGGATTTATTTTGAGGACTTTTATAAATTTATCAATTTTATCAATCAAATTAAAATTTTGCTTTGTTTATTCTCTAGCTTGAGAATTAAGTCTCCAAGTTGAGACTTTTTTAATAGTATTAATCAATCGCGTGCTAATTAACACATGCTACATGCTGCGTCAGGTGGTATTAGAGTGAGTTTCTCCAAATTGATGGCTAATACTAGTGCTAATGGTGGCAACCAATCCTAAGTTAGTGATTGAGGATTATAGGCTATTTGGAGAGAAAACAAAGATTAGCAACAATTAACTTAAAATGTAACACCATAGTTGGAAGCATTGCAGGCCCAATTGCAAATGTTATTGAGGGTTAATGAACAATGGCATATGAATGATAATGAAGGACGAGGTAGAAGAGTTAGCACCACTAGACCCATCATTAATCCCATCCCTAACATATAAAATCAGAAAAAGGCTAGCCACGGTATTTGATGACACTTCAGATGAGGAGGCCAACTTTGGAGAAGTGGCATTTCCACATGGAAGATAATGAGGTAGAAGAAAATGAGGTGGAAGATAGTGGCAACCAAACTATAGTGGAGTTGATGAGTATTAACTAAAGGTAGATATTCCTAACTTCAATAGTGATTTTAATACTAAGGGTTTTTAGATTGGTTAGCCAAAGTAGATAGGTTCTTTTAGTATACCGAGTTGCCTGAGGATAGAAAGATTAAATTTATTTCTTATATGTTGAAAAGGAGAGCATCAATATGGTGGGATAGGTTGAGAGAGATGAGGATGAAAGAGGGGGCGTGATTTTTGTGTAAACTTGGTGTAGGATGAAATAACTATTATGAGGTAGATTTTTTCCTCTAAACTATGAGTAGTATATTTTTTATGCTTATAAAAGTTTTTTGCAGGGTAGTAGGAGTGTGAATGAGTATAACCCTAAATTTTTACCATTGGTAGAGAGGAATCAATTCTCAAAAAGTGAAAACCAACAGGTGGCAAGGTATTTGAGTCGGTTGAAATCATTTATTAGAGATAAGATTCAGAATAAAATGGTTTTCAGTGTCCAAGAGGTTAGGAATTTGGCCATGAAAGCTAAGTTTCTCCTATAAGAGTAAACCCATAATACTAAATATGAAAAATAAGACTGGATAAATGGTAAGGCTCAGGTGATAAAGGAAAGACATCGTAAAGTGAGTCTAGTAATGAAGATCTAATTAATATTTGTGAAAAAAAGAAAAAGGTATAGTGGCAGAAAGGAACAAAAACACTCCAAATTCTACAAAAAGCGACAATCTTTATGCCAAACATTCAATGATGAATGCTATAAGTGTGGTAAGGATATGCATCGCTTTTAAGAGTGTCCTAAAAGAAAGCAATAGATGTAGTAGAGAAGAATATTGATGTTATTGAGGAAGAAGTGTGGACCATATGGGGATGATGATTATGGAGTTTATGAGCATAATGAGCATACATATGGGGTGAGGAAGTTCATGTTGTCTCAAAAGAATCAGGGTTAAGCTCAACATGATAAACTTTTTCACACGAAATATACAATTCATGGGAGTTTATTTGATCTCACTATTGATAATGGTATCCAAGAGAATATTGTAGGTACAAATATTATAAAATAAATTATGGATGACAAAAGAGGGACATCCTAACTCATATACTATTAGATGGATTAAGGAAGGTAGTGGCATTAGAGTGACTAAACATTGCAAGGTACCCTTTTCTTTAGTAAGTACAATAATAAAGTGTATTGTGATGTAGTATATATAGATGTTTACAACATTATACTTGGTCGTCCTTGGCAATATAATATGGATGTCGAACGCTTTGGTAGGAGTAATACATATCAACTAGAGAAGAATGAAGTGAGGTATACTCTAGTCTTTTATGCTAGGAAAAACCAACCCAAATCTTTAAAAGTAGAGGGAAGGAACTTTATAACTATTATGCATGAGCCATCCACGTTTGGAGGTGAATGTAAGGAGACTTATGAGGTGCATATATTAGTAGTAAAAGAAGAGGATAATATTAAAGATTTAGTGGGGAATCAAATTGCAATGGAGGTGAATAATTTATTGGAGGAGTTCAAGGATGTGAATCCTAATAAGTTGCCTGTGAGACTATTTCCGACGTAGCAGTATAATGATTTGGTTCCAGCGCTACCTTACCTAACCATGCTTTGGATTTAATAAAACTTCCACAAGTACCATATCTTAATTTCGCAAAGCAAGTACAAGAGGTGTAAGTAGATGTTAAGAGCAATCTTGTCATATCCCTATTCTAAAATAAATAAAAATGTAAAAAAATCACGATTAAAAAGATTAAGGAAAGAATAAAGAAAAGCTCATGGACTAAAGAGAGAAAGTTAAAGATAAGAACAAGAGAAGGGTGAGCTGTCACTTGGAGAAGAAACTAAATATGTTGCCAAAGGAAGGAGCCATGAAACACTGCAATTTTCTCCATAAAGCTAGCATACACCTTCACATCTGCAGAGAAAGAGAGATATAACTAGAAAAAAAGGACTGGAAAAGATAAGTGATCAAAGTAAGAAAAAAAATAGAAAAACAGAGTAGAGAATGAGATAGAATAAAAAGCATAAAGGGGTTGTAATCGATGGGTGAGCATCTTCTTCTCCTCCATTCAAGTTTTTAACTTCTTGACGCTAAATTACATGGAGTTGATGATGACTTTATTTTTCAATTATCTTCTGAACCAAGGCTTGAATTCTTTCTCTTATTTAGAAATTCTTTTTGTTTCCATATTTCTTTCTTTGATTCAACTATGGTGGCTTTTGATTGTCTTTTTTGGTGTATTGCAAACCAGTCTTGGACTAGTTGAGTTCTTAATGCTGTTACTGCCTATGTTAGAGTTATGGTCATTTATTCTCTTGAATCATGGTCCATCCCTTTTGTAATTCTTGGTTGTTAAGTTGATTCTTGGTTGTAAACAAAATTGTCTCTGTGATTTACTTTTCTTGAAAATTTATAAGTATTGGAATAAAGAATTTAAGTTTGGATAGGTTTTAATATAGTTACATAAAGGTTCTTCTCTAAGTTCAGATTTCTAGGTAACCAATAAATTTATACTTTAGTGGAGATATGTAAATAAATACAATTATATATATACCCACCTGTGAGAACTAAGGCATGACTAGCATTAATAACCTTGTATTATTCATTTTTTTTCTAGATAATAACAATAACAAAAACAACAACAACAACAATAATAATAATAAAGAAAATGATATCTTTAATATTTTAATATATAATTTTTTTTTTTTGAGAAATTTGAATTATGTTGAAATTCTGTTAGGTGTTCATATATATAGTACTTTCATTTCTTCTTGTCTTTTGAATAAAATTTAAATAGTGGATTAGAATTTCATTAAATGCTTGTAAAATTTTATTCTAGGAGTTAGTTCGAACACCATGATGGTGGTCCGTAAGTATATGGATTCGTACAAGTAGTAATTAAATATCAATCCCATAGAGATTGCAGACTGATTACTGAAATACTAATTGTGTAGGTTTGTTTAAACAACGAAAAAATGTATTTTGAATTAAACTAAAATTAAACACAAGAAATCTGAATTAAATAACAATCAATTTAAAGAGCTAGGGTTCTTATCACCAATTCAACTGTCAATTAATTCCTAAGCCATACCTAACCTTAATCCAATTTGAGGGTATCTAAAGAATCATAGTCGTTCCTCCTAGACAACTTCTATAATTAACCAAGTAAATTGACATCCTTAGATTTACAGCTCTCGCATACTAAGTATTCGGCTAACCTAGTTTAAGCACCAACCCCTAATCAATATTAGACCCTTAAATGTTTCTCAACTAAGAAAGCACCTAATAGGTTATTGCCTTAATCCAATTCAACCTATCTCTCGAATCAGTTTTATTGTATAAATTCAATCAAAGGGTGATCAATCTTATGAAGACATTAAGTTCAACAATAACCAAAGGATTTAGATTTATGGCATAGGTTTAATTGCAATTATTACATGGTTGAATTGTAACAAGAACCCTAACAAAGAATTTAGCCGCGCATGTTAATTATAAAAGAAAAAGATGAAGAATTAAAGAAAATAGACATCATTATTAATCCAAAATATGAAAGAACAATATCTGAAATCACAAGAGAGAAAACCCCTTAGAATAGCAGCCTATGAATCTTCAATCTTTGTTCTCAATCTTCAAAACCAACATGAACAAGCAAAATCCTTGTTCTCTTTAACTTGAATTGTAATATGAAAAATAAAATATGACATAATGTTTTGTTTCTGGAGGCTACAAACTTATAAAACCCTAGCCTCCAGCCCTAGGTTTAATGCCTTGTGAAATCCCCTTCATGTCACTCAACTTCAGCAATTAAATTGAATCTCGTATCTGTCATTAGAAGTTGGTACGACCGTGCACAGCTTTTTCTTCACAAAAATAGGCTCGCTCAGCTTTAATCGCTCCTTTGGATCTTCCATGACGTCCATAACTCCCATGCAACTTTCCTCCACTGTTCTTTGACTTCCTAAATGCACAAACTTAACCAAAAATAAACTAAATAATACTAGAAATAAATAAACACACAACTCATGCAATAAGCACTTAACTAAATAAAAACTAAACACAAAACACAAAAATGCAACTAAAAGACACCTAATTCTAACATATTGAGTGCTTAAAATAATGTAATTCTTGCACTCATCACACCACTGTAGAGCGTAGGCCTGGACCATCTAATTAATTTCTTATGCTTACAATTATAGGTGAGTGGTTAACTATATAACATTGGTTTTGAAATTTATGTTTTAAATACATTAATATATATGTCTATAACATATATTTTAGGTATAGTGTATACTTTATAATTTATGTTTATATGAGTATTTTCTTAGAATATAATTTTAATGAATATCAACTTATTATTACTATGATGTTATAAAATTATATAGTTTATATAGAAAAAATCGGGAACAAATAGCATTATATTTATCCTTGATTAGTTAAAGAGATTTACTGTAAAAAATATGTTCATTTAGTATTTTAAACTCATCGATTATATAGTTTTAGCAAGATCATCTTGTACTTAGATTTAGCAAATATATGATTATTTTTCTTACTTTTTACATGATGATAGCAATAAATGGCTGCAAGTATATTTAGTATTTTAAGACAATTTACCATTGCAATAAGCTTACATATTGATTTTAACCAATGATTAGTTTCAACAAATATGTTTTAGACTTAACCTCAACAATTATTTCAGCAAATATATGGTTAATACCTTTATCGATTTTTCTTTAATGACAGCAAGTTTATTTCATATTTAGCTTGATTTATTATACGAATGATTTACCTATAATAAAAATCTATACACTTGTGGTATATATCCCTTAGATTACATCATGATGACAGGTGTTTTTATTTGAGGCATTATATTATATATTTATTATTTATCAGAAATATTATTTAGCAACTATCTTTGGGACAACGCTTGGTGTACATATAACCTTGGGGGAGTACACCGGGTGGTTTGCCTTTTAGGGGCAGCTCTGTGCATGCGTATGACCAACAATTATATACACTTGGGCTGCTCAGCGTCATCATGCGCCCAATGTGTCAGCATTTAGCATAATCTTTTGGCTATATATTTTATGAGTGTATGGAATGCCTTTTTACGATCATCCTTCAGCTTATATAATTATTGAGTTCGCAAAATTTTATTCTATTATAGAGAATGATAATTTATAATATATCCTAGCTTTACTACGATTCATACATGTATGATTAAAGGCTTTATAGCAATTATTAAGATAATTTCTTAAATGCAAATTTATTAATAGAAAACAGTACCTATTCCCAATTGTTATATCTTTATCCACTTACTGAGTATGTTTATACTCACCCCTCATATTTAAATTTTTATAGATCCTTTGGAGAATCAGCAGTAACATCCAGTCTCTAGAAGAGGTTGTGCTAATCAACTCAGCCATTTTGTCTTTTTAGTTGTATATATTACTTGCCTATTAGTAAAATAGATAGGCATATATTCTAGCAGCTAGTAATTCTTGTAAGGAACTTAATATGTAAATATCGAATAGTATCTAAAGTTTGTTTGGATATTTAAGGATTGTAGTGTGTTTTATTCCTTTTTAGCATAACCATTAACCAGCCATTAGCAAGTCATGCCTGCTCATTAGCTAGTGGAGTGGGTGTGGCAATTGTTGGTATCAGAGCATAGGTTTAATAGGTTATGTAGAATGTTGTCTCCTTAAAAGATTATTAAGTCTAAGTGTGTTCCTCTGTTGTGTTTTTATAGGACTATGCCGCCTAGACCAAGAGGTAGTAGTGCCACCATGGCCGAGTTATTAGACTTGTAGACATTGGTCAACCTCATAGGAATCCTTCGAATCATCCTTAAGGAATGGATGATGCATCTTTCAATCACTACTAGAATGCTGATCTTTTGTGACAAAAAGAATCAGGCCATTTGGCATTATGTGGAATAAATTATTCACTCTCAGGTCTATTGTGTTACATTTTGAGATATTGCCATCAACTTGTTCTATTTTCTATTTATGCAAATTCACACATTGAGTTTCACATACCAATAAAAGTCCTTTTCTTGAAGCTGAATCATTTCTTTTTCCATTCCTCCACGTTAATAGTAGGATACTTGCAACTTTAGTTATGTTTTGCTTTTCAATTTGTTTTGTAAGCAATCTTCATTTAAGATAAGAATGACTATTATTTTAGCTATCCTTTTTCTCTCTAGTTCTGTTTTGATCTTTTAATGCCATGTGAAATTTTATTACTATTAAGATAAGAATGAAATTTTGTTTTGTAAGCAACTTTTTGTTCATAATACATAGGTAATTTTATTAATATTAATATATTTATATCATTTATTATTACTAATATATGTGCTTTTTTATTGTTTTGTAGGTAACTGGAGATACGATTGACTTTAACTATGCACAAGCCATTCAACAACTAGTGTGACCACTTCTTAAAAGGTGTTGACGTAGAATTGGATTATGAACAAGTTTTTGGATTTCCTTCTATTTAATACTTTAACAATTAATATTGTTATTATGTTTTAATTAATATATTTAGTATGGTTCTCAATTATTAGTGCAATAAATTTTAATTCTATTATTTATTGTTTTAGTATTTATAAATCAATTTTTATATTATTGTTTAAAAAAATTGTCATTATTATAGTATTTTTAATGATGGAATAAATATCTTTTAATG
>CATIWK010471350.1:0-10911 GCA_949634005.1 Mallotus japonicus
GATATTAGCAGTGTTATTTTCACTCATTCAGGAGAGGATGTTTTTGTTTTTAGGCCATCTACTAATGGGCTAGTTTCTTGTAAAATTTTCTATCAGTTTTATCGCCCAAACCGTGATAAAGTGGCCTGGGGTAAAGACCTATGGAGACACTATCTCCCCCCGGCTCGTTCATTTTTAGTCTGGAGAGCGGTTCATTATAGTCTCCCAACTGATTCTATTTTACGTTCTCGAGGCATGGTTTTAGCTTTGCGTTGTAGCTTGTGCGCTGAGGAATTGGAATCGCTGGACCATCTGTTCTGTCATTGTCGATATGCTGTGATTCTTTGGCAGTCCTTAAGCAGTATTTTTGGCATTCATGTCGTTGTCCCAACTGATTTCGCTAGTCTCTTTGAAGCGGTCTGGTTTCACAAATTCTCTCCTCAATTGAAAGCCCTTTAGAGAGCTGGAATTTTAGCAGTCATCAGGTGCATTTGGTATGCAAGGAATAACTATATTTTCAATGACAGGTTATTTACGGTTTCGTAAGCCATCCGTATGCTTTACAGTGATATTAAAGGAACCGAGTCTTTTAAAGTCGGCAATATGAATAATTCTATGGATGAGCTACTAATTCTTCGACGTCTCCGCATTGGTGTGCTTCCAAGGAAAGCCCCAGTCCTTGTTTCAGTTAGCTAGTTAAAGCCGCCGAAAAACTGGATAAAAATTAACACTGATGGGGCTGCACATGGCGCACCAGGTTCAGCAGGAGCAGGTGGGATTTTTCAAGATCACAGAGGGTTGGCCGCTGCTTCTTTTGCTGCTCCCCTTGGTTTTGCTTTTGCGTTTGAAGCAGAAATCTCTGCAGTTATTCTTGCCATGAAGAAAGCGGTTTCAATGTCTTTTACCAATTTCTGGTTGGAAAGCGACTCAGAATTGGCTGTCCATTTGCTTCATCGCATAAGCGCTGCTGTTCCATGGAGCTTACGCCAAGATTGGGAAGCTTGTCTTCATGCTGTTGATAGTCTGAATGCTCATGTCAGTCATGTTTTCCGGGAGGGAAATGCTGTTGCTGATAGTCTTTCAGTTATTGGCATTGGTCTTCAGTCCCCTCAATGGTGGGATTCATATCCCCCTCAAATTCATGATGCTATGCTTCATGATGCTTTGGGTAGGGAGCATTTCAGATTTTGCTAAGCTCTTTCGTTGTTTCTTTTGCCCTTGGTGGTTGGTTTTAACATTTTGTATTTGTTCTTTTTTATTTTTAATAAAGGATGAAAAAGCATATGATGTTGGTACTATAGATGTGCTAGCCTAGCTAGGATGTCTTGGTGCACCGTCTGATGTTTCTTTCATCAATTTATACAAAAAAAAAAAAAAAAATTTAATAATTCAACACTTACGGTTTTAAGAGTTAATGTTGAATTATGAAAAGGAGCATTTGTCAAATTTATGGCTTAACAAATTAAAAATAAAATATATCATATTAATTTTATTTTCTTTAATTTTTGTTACCATAATTTTTTTAGTTATAATAAGATTAGTTTTTAAATTATTAGATTAGTATTAGAGTATATATAGTAATGTTTTTGTTGAAAAATAATATTAAATAATTATTATATTCTTAAAATTTTTTAAAAAATAAAATTTTTAATGGTTTGAAAAAAATATTTGACTGATTTAAGGTAGAAAAATATGTAGTATATAAATATTTTTAGAATTTGAGTAGTATTAAGATATGTATAATAATGTTTTAGTTAAAAAATAATACTAAATAAATATGGTAAATATTTTATTTTAATAAAAAATTAGGATTTTCAATGGTTTGACACATTAACTTTTAGAGTGAATACTCAAATATGAAGATAAACACTTGTCAAATTTTTGGTTTAATAACTTTAGAGCTCAACATTTAATGCATGTTAATTTGTTGGTTTTTTTTTTTTAGCAACAAACATATATTTAGCCCTTCTACAAGTATTGTGTTTTTTGGTTTTTTGAAATTATAATTATTTGTATTTTTTAATTTTTATTTATTTGTATTTAATTATTTCTGAAGTGACGTACCAAATGTTTTTGAGAAATAATATTCTAATATGTGTCCCTTATGGATGAATCTAAAACAAAAAAAAAAGTTTAATGAAGATGGAAGATTTGCCCTACTTAAGGGTGATGAATTGGATTATTATATGTAAAATAAGTTGATTAATGAGCTGTACTTCACCACATATTCTGCCTCCCTCTACTTTATTACATATTTATTTAATAGGATAAGGTTCATTTAAGCCCCCAAGATTACTCCAGGGCTCAAATAAGCCCTCTATTTTTTTAGACTCAAATAAATTAGGATTTAATTAAGGGAAAAGGTGCAATTTGGACCCTGAACTCTAAGCCAAAGTGCACATTGGACCCTAATTTTTTTTTAAAAAAAAGTGGAACTTAATCTTTAAAAATTCGAACATATTTGACCATTCTTCAAAGAATTAAGCTATTTTTCAAAGAATTGTTACAATTAAGTCCAAAAAATCAAAATCAAGTTTAACTTTAATGTTGATTAATAAAAATTTGTTCGAATAACAATGAAAATTGATGAAATTGGTTTCAAAATATAAATTTATGAAGTTTTTAAAAATAATTAAAATTTTTATGGTTAAAAAAACATATTTAAAAAATTTAAAAAAAGTGAAAAAATATTTTTTATAGACCTAGAAATTTTAAAAATTTTACAATTAATATATATATATATATATATATATATATATAAGAATTATAAAATTTGTATACAGTTAATATATTTTTAAAATTTTTTAATTTTTTTGGTTTATATAAAAAAATTTTAATTTTTTAAAATTTCTAAAAAATTAGCAAAATATATTTCTATATATATAAAATTTTAAAAATTTTAAAAACTTCAAAAATTTATATTTTGAAACCAATTTCATCAATTTGCATTATTATTCAAACTGATTTTTATTAGTCAACATTAAAGTTAAACTTGATTTTGATTTTTTGGACTTAATTGTAACAATTCTTTGAAAAGGGGCTTAATTCTTTGAAGAAGGGTCTCATATGTTCGAATTTTTAAAGATTAAGTTCCACTTTTTTAAAAAAAAATTTAGGGTCCAATGTGCACTTTGGCTCAGAGTTCAGGGTCCAAATTGCACCTATTCCCTTTAATTAAAAACACATTTTTGAGCCCCTCTAAACAGATGGATTTTGAGCAAAAAATTGAAGGGCTTATTTGAGCTTTGGGGTAAATTTAGGGGGCTTAAATAACCTTATTCCTTTTTTCATTTATTGCTCTTCTATGCTAATGATTTTGGAGTTCAACATTTAATATATGATAGTCTTATAAATTATATAATTTTTTTCAACTAAGTCCTATAATCATTTTTTTTTTACAATCAAGTTCTATAAGTTTTAAAAAAACTTTCAATTAGTTATATCTGTTAGTCAAAGTAATTTTTCGTTAGTCAACTCTCAAAGTGAAACTTTTTTTTTACATTTTAGTCCTAAAACTATAAAAAAAATATCATTTTTGATATTTTAAATAAATAATATCTTTATTTATTTATTTATAACTAATTCTATTATTTAACTTTTATAATAACTATGTAAGTCACTAAAATAATTTCAAGAAAATTTAAAATTACAAAATATATTTTTTCTTAAATTATTATTTTATAAACAATGATAAATAGAGTTAATTAAGTATTTTTAATTTTTTTAAATATAAAATTTAATTAATATATCTTAAATGAATAAATAAATTTTACACTTGGATAAATTTAATTAGTTTTGTCAATATTATAATTTATATCATATTTTCAATAAATTTTGAACTCAATTGTATCTTAACTAGATAATTTTAAAAATAATTCTTTAAATTGGGCTATTTTACAGAAAATATTTGAAGAATAATATATTTTAATTAATAATTTTATTTTTTTATTATTGAATATAATTAATTTAAGATAAAATAAAAAATTTTGTTATATTTTATCTTAAATTAATTATATTTTGTTATAACAATTAAAATTATAATAAAAATATGTTAAATTATTTTAGGGATTTTTTCATAAATAGACTAAAAAACAAAAATATTATCAAAAGTCACATTGACCAAAAATATTTTCAAAACTAACTTCTCTAACTTTTTCTTTCAAATATAGATCACTTTCTTTTTCTCTCTTATTTTTAGGGTGTTGTCTTTTTTTTTCAATTTTTTATCAATATTTTTTCCTACTGTCTTCATCTTTTTTTCTCTCAACTTTTTTGGTAAATATTTTTTTTCTATTTTTAAGATTCTTTTTTTTTCTCAACTTTTTTTGCTAAATATATTTTTTATTATTTTTAAGGTATTGTCTTCTTTTTCTCTTAATTTTTTATTTAACATTTTTTATACTGTCTTTATCTTTTTTTTTCAATGTTTTTTTGCTCAACTATTTTTTATTGTCTTCATTTTTTTTCTCAATGTTTTTTTGCTCAACTTTTTTTTATTGGCTTCATCTTTTTTTTCTCAATGTCTTTTTTTATGTTCAATATTTTTTTTTCTATTTTTAAGGTACTCTCAACATATTATTTTTTTTGTTCAATATTTTTTTTATTTTTAAGGTACTATTTGCATTTTTTTCCTCAACGTTTTCTTTTTTTTCAACATTTTTTCTCTTCAAAACTTTTCATCTTTTGTGGGTACATTAAAACATTTGTCCCCACGACATTCCATAGACCCCACTGCTACTGCAACTTTCAATAAATAACAACACTCCACCCACAGGCCTCACCTTTCTTTTTTTTTTTATTATTTTAGTGTTTTAGTAGAAATTTTTACATATGAAGAGAAAGATTCTTTAAATGGCCACAATTATATACATATTTATTAATTTCTTTACTACACTACACAACACTTAGTTTCCCATTCCTAGCTTCCCATTCCAAGGTTTGACTCTCTCCTCTAAAATTTAATCTCAAAATTTATTTAATTTCCATGATTTTGAATCCGATGTTTATTTTTTTTATAATTTGAAAAAAATTCCTCAATTGTGCTAATTTAAAATTTATAGTTTTTAATCAATAAATCAGTTGGTAGAAACTATTCTTATTTCAAGGATATTTTGAGTTAAAATCATGATTTATATAGTTATATTAGATTAGTTATTAGAAAATTTTATTAAAATGTCTAACAAGTTTTTTTTTTTTCAAAAAAAAAAAATATCTTATCAATATGCAACATATTTACGATTCTTATGGTGTATTTGTAACATCAATAAAAAAAAAACTGAAAAATAATAAAAAAAAAAACAACAAAAAGCAAACTTATATATATATAAGTTTCGGGAGGACAAACATTAAATTTTACATAATTTATATAAAAATTTTATAGTCCCCTTCACCATCATTGAAGTTCTGCCTCTGTTACACGTGATATGGTAGTTGAATATATAACATGTATAATATATATGTTATATTTTCTATAGTTAAATATAAAACACTTAAAATATATATTATATATCTAACAATTGAATTAAATACTTTGAAGGTAAAAGTGATGTTGTATTTCTACACTTCATATGCATAAAAATTTTGCCTATGAAGTCTTCATCTAGTGGCCAAGTATTCTATAAGTATTGTGAGCGACTAGAAATCGAATTCCCACTTTCCCTTTTCCGATCCCATGTATACTGTTAAAAAAAATGCATGAAAATGTTATATGATTTAGAAGTATGTATGTCATATAAAATCCTAAATTTTGTTTTTAGTTGTTTGCAATCCTCAATTTCATGATATGTGCTAAAAATAACTCAATTATTTTATCCAAACTAATTTATTACATATTTTCCCTCAAACTATTGATTTAATATTTATAAATTCTTACAAGTCATTCATCACTAGAAAAAGTAATCTGAAAAATTCAAAATTCAGATTTTATAGTATTCCCAACATCAATAACAAATCGATATCTAACATCAGCTTTTGCCAAACGTTTCATCGCCGTGTTCACATAATCAATTGGGATAACCTCAATATCTGCTATGATGTTGTGTTTGGCAGCAAAATCAATCATCTCTTGTGTCTCCTTCATCCCTCCTATCATGCTACCTGCTACCATCTTCCTTCCTGTTAATATATACCAGTATATATTAATTAATTGTAATTTTTAATCTCTTATAAATGATGAATTAATTGAAGTTATGACAAATTCATTTCGTTGCTACTTTAGATAAATTTTGAAAGAAAAAAAAAAACATTAGGATTGGAATTTTTAATATCATACACATTTTTTTTAAGTCTAAATCATTGGTGTTCAGAGCCTATTAAACTCTAAATAATCCGGTTTGATCTAAATTATATTATAAGGATGATAAAAATTTACCAAAAATTAATTTAATACAACTGCGCGCACTGTCACTGAAACCCAAAACGTGCAAATACTTTTACATTATGAGACAAACACTTAAATTTGGATAGTTACCTCTTATTTGGTTCAATTCCATCAAAAAATTCATTTTATTTTCAAATGAATTTTAAATAAAATTCGTTTACAAATGAATTTCAAATTCATTTGAACCAAACACATTTCATCAATAAGAATGTATTTAATATTATTTTACAAAATTAAGAAGTTAGAATTGGAAATAAATTTTATGAAGTTTTCATTTAAACCAAACACATTTGGATTTGCAAATGAATTCTATAAAATTTTGTGAAATTTCTTTGAGTCAAACGCACTCTTAGGAATTTCATAATTGGCTTATATTATATATGCATACCCAAGATCAAAGGAAAGGCTGGTAGCTCAAGTGGCTTTTCTGGAACACCAACCAAAACAAGCTTTCCATGAGACTTCAATAGATCGAGCAGAGGCAACACTGGATGCAGTGCAGAAACAGTATCAATTATACCGTCCATTGTACCCATTGCAGCCTGAAGAAACACATCAACATTTTAATCAACACATGATTACCAGAAAATACAAAATATTATCAACTAACAAACCTTCATCTGATCTTCATCCCGGCTAACCAAAAATGAATCAGCACCAAGACGATCAACAGCCTCTTGCTTCTTGTTAAGTGAAGTACTAATGACTGTCACCTTGACTCCCATAGCCTTGGCAAATTTCACAGCAACATGGCCTAGTCCACCAAGACCAACCACACCCACATGCACACCAGGCTTGTCGAGTCCATAGTATCTCAAGGGGCTATAAACTGTTATACCAGCACATAGGAGAGGAGCAACAGCATCAAGAGGAAGGTTATCTGGTATACGCACCACGAAGTGCTCATCAGCAACCATAAGGTTAGAGTAGCCTCCTTGAGTCGCTGTTCCGTCAAGGTACTTGGCACCATAGGTCAATACCATTTTTGGGCAGTAATTTTCAAGATTGTTGCTGCAATTGTCGCAAGAATGGCAAGATTCAACCATGCAACCCACACCCACTATGTCTCCTACCTTGAATTTTTCTACCTTGTTTCCCACTTCCGTTACAACTCCTACGATCTCATGCCTACATGCATTAATTGAAATTAGATTTCAGATATACATCGTTTAACTCATCAAAATGATGATAATAAAAACGGGAATGATATATGTTTACCCTGGAATCATAGGGTATGAAGAAGTGCCCCAGTCATTCCTGATCATGTGAAGGTCTGTGTGACATATTCCACAATACAACACTTTCAATGTCACATCTTTCTCTCCTGTTGCCCTGCATATATAATCAAATCATTTTAACAACAATTACCGTTTTTTGATTAATAGCTCTATCTTTTTATAATCCTAAAAACAATGGTAATTTTACTGAGCTGAAGGCCTGAAGCTCATCCATAAAAAATATGTCCTATTATTTATTTATTTAGTTTGCAAAAGAAATGAACTTTGTATCTTTACTTGATTTGATGTTTTCAAGAAAAGAAAACTTCTGGTCATTTTTTAATGTGATGCTCTATATGATCCAATTATTTTGGAACTCAAGTTAGGTGGATATTATAAGGTTAGAAACAAAACTCTTTCAACACTTATTTCTCAATACTTAAAATTTAAATCCGAAACCTTATTTAAAATAATTTAAACTTCTCACCATTTAAACCAGTAAATATTAGTAAAATTTCTATCTATATTGACAAAAAGGAAGCATTAATTTGTACAATGAGAAAAAAAGGTATAGAGAAAACCTCCTGGAAAACTTGAAAGGAGAAAGGACACCAGATTGATCTTTTGCTGCCCATCCAAATGCTTCTACTGATTTGGCTGCCATTTTTTTTTTCTCTCTATCGCTTAAAAGAAAAAGATTCTGTATCTACTGTAAGATCAGAAGTGAGGAATGTAGCAAGTAGAGATACTAATGGCTAGTGGAAGACGTTCTTGTATGAATATATAGTGCTTTTGTCTCAGTGCTAAGCCAACTGATGTTTGTATTTCAACAAGGGTGACATCAGGGGCGGAGGAGGGGACGAATCTTTTAAGTTTTCTTTATGTATTTATTAATTTCTAATATAAATTTTTATTATATTCTAGTTTATTGGTCTCTTAAAAACTAATTATTTACAATTTTTTAAATTTAATTAATTATTCTGATTCTTTTAAAAAAATTTCTAGTTTATCCAATGAGAATATCATTTTAAAATTTTTTATACAACTCGGGTAGGTGAATTTTCTCATATTCAGCTTCTTAAACTACTAGCAACTAATAAAATAAAAGAGTTTTAAACTTTTAAAATCTCATCTAAGTATTATTGGAAGACAAAAAGATAACAATATCTTTATATATCAGAAATTTTATAATGATTCTGACCCATACAATATTGTTATACTAAATTAATAATATCAAGTTACTTAATATCCATTCATATGATATTAAATTTTAATTTTTATTATTTTAATTAAATACTAAATTTTAATCGTTTCTTTAAAAAAATTTAATTGTTCGTTAGTATATAAGAGAATTGTTATCTTTGAATCTTTTTATAGCACTTGAAAGAGATTTTAAAAGGTTAAAATTTTTTATTTTATTAGTTGCTAATAGTTTAAAAAATTGAGTTAGAAGGAATTTTTCTAACCTGAGTTGTATAAAAAAAAAACCGAGAAATAATATTCTAATATGTGCCCTTACATATGAATTTAAAAAAAAAATAATGAAGTTGGAAGACTTGCCCACTTTAAGGGTAATAAATTGATTAATGAGCTGTACTTTATACATGCGCACTTGCATACATGTGCACTTGTAATTGATTAAAATATTGTTATTAAACTTTTATTAATTAAATATAAATTATTTACAAATATATATACTATATATTTAATTGTTAAATAAGACATATGTATCGTTTAAAAAATATATATATATGGCTTCAAAAAAAAAAAAAAAATATATATATATATATATATATATATATAAGACATATGTACTTTATACATGTGCACTAGTAATCATGATCATATATACATAAATCTATTTTCTTCCAAAAAAAAAAATTATACATAAATCTATTTAAGCGTTAATATAATCAAAGATGTTAATCTATTTAAGTACCGACAGATTCAAAAAAAAAAAAAAAAAACCTCATTAGGTGGAGCTTGAATTTTTGTGGTTTGTTTTATTGAGTCCCTATATATTTATTGTGTTTTAAAAAGTCCTTAAACATTTATTTAATATAACATTAAAATCTTTTGGTAAACACCGTAATAATTAACTATAAAAAAAGATTTGATGTTATATCAAATAAATGTTTAACAGTTCGATGTTGTATCAAATAAATATTTAAGGGTTTTATGTTATATTAAATAAATATTTAAAGGTTTTTTAAAATACAATAAATATATAGAAGCTCAATAAAACAAACTATATAAGTTCGAGAGCTACATAATGGGTTTTTCAAAAAGAAAAAGAAAGATTAAGTACCCACAGACAAGGGTTAACAATATGGATTTCATATAGTTATCAATTTTTACTTTGTTTACGTATAGCATTTGCAATGTTGCTTTTTAAAATTTAATTTTTCATTTTACTATTTTTATAAAATATTATTATCTATATTAATTGAAATTAAAAGACAGCGATAGAAAAAATAAAATTAAAAATAAATTGTGTAAAAATATAAATTTTACTAATTAAAAGCAGAATAAAAAGTGAAATCTAAATATGGGGAATTAACCAAGTTAGCTTTTTTATCTTCAACTTAAAAATAAATTCTTATTTTTTTGGTAAATTGGGAGATTATATGACCTTAACATTGGTTGACTGCACAACAGAGAGCAGTTTTCTCCTTTTAAATCGACAACAGCAAGAATCGAATTTTGCATCTTAGGATGCTCTTGTAGATGAGTTACCATTTGACTACTCCTTCACTGGCAATAAACTTTTATTTTTTTGTTTGGCTTTTTGTAAAAAAAAGTTTAAGCATGAAAAGAGAGTTTTCTTAACAATAAAGGGTCATTAACATTGAGAGAGTAGTCAAGTGGTAACTCTTCAATGACATCCTAAGGTGTAAAGTTTGATTCTTGCCGTTCAATCTAAAAGGAAAGAGTTGTCCCCTATTTATTGTGCAGTCTATCGATGCTATAAGGTGATATGACCTCCTAATTTAAAAAATAAATAAATAAATAAATAAAGGGTCATTGTGTTTATGGTCCATAAAATACATTGATTGATTGTCTAAACATGAGTTCCTAGATAAACAATAAAGGGTCATTGTGTTTAGAACATTTCCAATGGTACTCTTTAAAATAAAGAGCATATTCTAGGTAATAAAGAGCATCTTAAGGTATTTTTTAATATAAAAAGTAAAAAATTTTATTTAAGTCCAATGCACTCTTTATATTTCACTATTTATTTTGTTTTATCCTAAAAGTATTTAATATTAATTTTTGAATATTGTGGGAAGAAAGAGAAAAAAATTTTAGGTAATAAAAGAAGCCAATGAAAAATAA
>CATIWK010471389.1:0-13898 GCA_949634005.1 Mallotus japonicus
TTTATGTCACATATTAAATCATAGGATATAGCTATAAAATTATTTTCATTTTTACCTATTTATTATAAATTATTATCAAATATATGTAATAATTTAACTATTTTATATTTTATTCTTAAAAAAAATTTATATAGCTATAAAGTTAGCAGTTATGGTAATGAATTTTTTAGGCTATAATCATAATCATGTATATGACTTAAATAATTTTAAGTTAAAAAAAAAAACAAATGGGAATGTGTAATGATCATGCAGTGCATTTGAAGTTAAAAAAAATGGCATTATTAGTTCAGGCGACAGGATTGGACCATCTGAACAAATAATTGGATTAGACAAATATATTATCCAAATCACATACTATATATGCACTAATTAAAGGTTAATCTTTTTTTTGTTTATATCTGATTTCTAGATATTCGATAACTATAAATATTTAAATTATTTTAAAATTTAAACCAATAGATTAATAAGAGGTAAAATTATTTCAAAATCTATTATCTTTCTGCATAAAATTTGAATTTAAAATTTTTTGCCACTTTAATCGATCAATGATTAATTTTTTTAATTAGTTGTGAAAAAATAAAAATAAAAACTGCAGAAAGAGAACCTAACCAAATAGACAAATTCATTTGGTAAGTTACAATATAGACAAACCAGTTAGAATCATACAGCACCACTTTAACTATAGTTTTACCATTTCTCACCTTACACTATTTCTACGCAAAACAATATAATAAAAAAATAAAAAATTACCATAATTAATTATTGCCCTATATATAAACGCATATATGTTGCTCATTTTATTGTCTTGACTTATGCACACACAGCATTAATTATTGCAGCTAGTGTACGTAGACATGGCCTCCAATGGTAGCATGACGATTTCCACCTCCCCCAAAGGCGGTGGCGGATCCATGGCCTCAAGCTCCCCAAAGGGTGGTGGTGGCGGCCAGTGTTTGTGTTCACCTACAACGCATGAAGGGTCATTCAGGTGCAGATTTCACAGGTCAAGGTCATTTATGAAACGTTCCAATTCTATGCCTACTAATAAGCCTGTAAATTCCCTTTCTCCCAAGTCAGTTGAGTCCACTTAATTATTACACACAGTTGTTTTTATATATATATAGACTTTCAGCAACTCCTTTTTATTATTATTATTATGCTTCCTTAACTCTGTAAAAAATAAAATGAAACTACAGATCAGTTCTGTGTACAAAGGATCTGTGGCTGAGCCTCAGGATGTTATTACAAATATGGTATAAAATTACTGGGTTTTTAGTTACTTGTTTTCTGTATAATTTAAAGCTATTTCAGCAATCTTCTATATCAAAGTAGAAGATTGGAGGGTTCTGCAGCAACTGATTGATTTTTATATATATGATAAGATGAGGAGGAAAATGGATTCTTGATCTGTATTCAAAGAAAGGAAATTGAGATGAAGAAACAATATATGTATAACTGTATTTTTCTTTCTTTTTTCTTGAAAATTTTCAGTGAGAATTATGAGTTGGAGACTGATAAGACATCTTAATTAAATGTATTTGTTGTGAATGATTAAGTAATGACTTGCATGAACAGATAGATGATGGATCTGGATCAGATTTTGATTTAGATTGAGACAGTTAAGCCAAAAGATGTGTTATTTTAGTTGCAGTGTGTTTGTCTAACAGGATTATCTTTAAATTGGTGTGTAATTAATTAAACGAAATTATTTCGATTTAAATCAAATTACAGTGAGTTAAAAGGGTATTCTTAAGCTCAATTTTGAAAGGTAATTAACCAATTTTTTTTATTAATAAATCATTGTATCCTATTTTTATTTTTTTATTATTATCCACGACATTAATTATTAAAATTCTAATTAATTCAAATTGAATTCAATAAATTCTATAAAAAAAATAAAATTTTATGAATATTTTTTTAATATATAATATTTGAACTTAAAATTTTATATTAAAAAAATTTAAATATTTTCCGACTAAATTGGCATATGCTAATGAATGAGATATTTGTGTTTAACGAGTAGCTCAAGTGATAAAAAATGTGAATTGTGAAGAGAAATTATCAAACTCCCACTTTCTCTCTTTCTTCTTATGGTGTTGAACATTAATCAATTCGTCTAAATTTAATTGTAAAAAAAAAAATCAGATATTTTGATTTCCAATAAATTCTTGCCCACTCATTGCCAATTCTTATGTATGAATTTGACTTCAGCTGCATTTTTTTTTTGAACATTGCTATCTCTAATTTATTCTGGACTGTAATAGAATAGTTGAGATATGTTTTGAATGGCCTCTAATAAACTGGATTATCTCAATTTATTTTTTTGTTTTATCTCAACTTACCTATCTAAGATCAAGGAAACAAGTTTTTTTTTTTTTTCTTTTTTTTCCCCCACGAATGAGTGAATGAATATAAAGATAATGGCTCCATCAAAAAAAAAATATATATAAAGATAATGGCTGCTGACCATTCAATCTACAGTCATTTTATTAATATCAAAATGAGATCCATCTTCCAGTTCAAAAAAAAAAAAAAAAAATGAGATCCATCTCGAATTCATGTCACTTTCTTTGGATCTCCTCCAAACTTCTGGAGAAATGAAAATTAGCACTTCCAACTTTAATTTAATTTTGATTTTGAATGAGCTATATATATATATATATATAATTTAATTTTGTTAGCAATTTATCATATTTTTTAATAATTGAAAGGTTAATAAGAAAGGGATTGAATTCATAATTTTAATTCTATAATGTCTATCACTTAAATCAATAGATTTCAAAACGAGGATGCGAAAAAATATGGGTGCATGTATCAATTAGTTGGATCTATTTGTCATTAAATATATTAATCCAACACCTAACAGAATACATGCCCAAATGCACACTCAATTAATTATAAGCCTACTCTCAATTATTTAACCTGAAATTGTTTTATTTTTTTTAATAAACTTCACTTTAATTGCTACATTTCTAATATTCAAGAAATTTTAACTTTTAAATGCTTTATTATTATTATTATTAATGCAGTTATATTCAATATATAATTTCAAAAGAAATGTTTGTGAATATTTATAATTATATGAAAATAATTTTTATAACTTTTTTTTATTTCTCGTGAGTAATTCAAGTAGTAAGAGATGTGCATATTAAGATAAAAAAAAGTAAGATTTGAATTATCGTCTCTTTTATTCTCTCTTCTCTTATTATAACGGAGAATTTTTTTTTTAAGTATTATAACGGAAAATTAAACCACTTCAGCTTAAAAAAATTTTATAAGTTTTTAAATTATATAAAAATAAATTTAATTCATGAATATAACCAATAAATTTAAAATATTAAGCTTTTAAGCACGAAAGCCGAAAGACACAAGTCCAAAGAAAAATGTACGCCATCATCAAAACGCAACAAATCTTACCGTATTGTACATTCAAGTTTCGTAGCAATTATTACCGTACCATAAACTCAAACAATGAAAGAAAAAACACACATCACCATGGCAAAAAATCCATCTCCTCGATACGCGCCACTGCCAGCCCATCCCATACCACAAGCCGTCATCGTTTTACCTTACTACAACCCACCGCCAAATCCTGCCTACCTCTGCCTTCGCCGCTGTCTCCTCTACACAATCTCCATTCTCCTCCTCTGCGCCGCTGTCTACTTCCTGTACCCGTCAGACCCAAATCTCAGTATTGCCCGAATCCAACTCAACCGTATTAATGTCAACCGGGGTCCGAAGTTCACGCTAGACCTCTCATTCTCGCTCGTAATTAGGGTTAGAAACAGGGATTTCTTCTCTTTAAAGTATGATTCTCTTGATGTTTCTGTTGGGTATAGAGGGAAAGAGCTTGGAGTTGTGAATTCTGCAGGAGGGAAAATTAGGGTTCGAGGATCGTCATATGTTCATGCTACACTTGATTTAAATGGGCTTGAGATTATTAATGATGTTTTTTATTTGATTGAGGATTTGGCAAGGGGTGTTATTCCTTTTGATACTGATACTATGGTTAATGGCGAACTTGGCTTCTTCTTTTTCAAGATTCCTATCAAGGTTCGTTCTTTTCTTTCTCTGGACATTTCTTACTAAAAAAGTTTGATTCTTTGCGTTCAATTTGTTATGGGTTTGATTTTGGTTCATTTAATCGTATACTAGAAGTGTAATTTAATCTTGGATGAATGAGTTTGTGTCTGTTTATAGACTTGTAGCAATTAAGTCTAGATAATTTGCAAGCAAAGATATAAAATTTTGGTGACATAAGCTGAGGGGCTTCGTTTTTTTTTAGTTATCTGACTGACACTATGATTGATGACACTAGAATTTAGTTTTTTCAGTTGTGTTGCTTGTAGCAACAAATCTTGGCTTGATAAGAATTTATCATAATCTAAGAACTCAGGGTGTTGCCGTGATGTTCGTACTTATACTGAGAGCTCTGGAACTTTGAGGTTGCAGAGTGGATAAAAAAACTTAACACAAATATTCCCTGATGCTCAGTTCTTATAGCTTAATAGTGCAGTAGAATGAGATAGTGAACTTAAATCTGCTTGTTTGGTAATGTTTAAAAATTGGGAATCCTGGTTGCATAATGTGCATTTTTGTTTTAAGTTTCTGCTTTAACTTTTTATAGTGGTGCACTGTTTGCCGTGGAGCTGCAAGTAAACTTACATCAACACTACCTGTGTTTATTATATCTGTTGATGTTTTGCATCCTTTATTGTTGTATTTATTTGTTTTAATTCTGCAAGTTAAATGATACACCACCAGCTTTGCTAAATCTATTTTATGTTCTTGAAAATTTTTTAGGCAAGAGTATCATGTGAGGTGTATGTGAATCCAGTCAACCAGACAATTGCTCGTCAACATTGTTACCCTCAGGTGAGGAATTCCTCTATAACAAATAATATGGAGCACTAGAATTCATGAAATTACTTGAATGCATGTCAATGGTCCCCTCATACCCAGATTTCCAGAATGAAAAGTACAAGTTACATGATTCGTCACTCTTGTAAGATGGTACCCTAACATGTCATATTCTAGTATCTTGTCACTGCTGGGTGCATATTCAGCAATTGATCTCATGGAACAGGGGAGGTCATATAACAATTAAATTGTGCTTATATGATGGCTAGAGTTGGCTTTACTAATTATATTGATTGCTTATCGAAGTTCTTTTGCTAACCTAAACACTGTTCTCTGATTTTTTCAGTGATATAGAAGATGTCATACTGACTGATAGTCTTAGAGGAGTAAGAGCATGGAGCTGGATGGTGGAGGTAAATAGTTTGATGTTCCTAGTGACCCGTTGAGTAATTGCACTAGCTGTTCTGCCTGTTAACTGCTTGTCGTTTATGGAATGTTGCGGGCTTTTTCGTGCCAAGCTTGTAATTAGCGTAAAGGATTCAATTTACCAAACAAAGTTGCAATGTATGTATCGTTTAGCTATATACTAAAGTAAATTCGCCCTCAAATTTGTTGTATCTGATGAATGTACTTACTGGAACCATATGAGTACATCAATGCTAAAGGAATTTTACTGTGAATGTTCAAAAATTACGCTAATTTACCCGCAAAGTCGATGTCCTTTCCGTTGACAATTGCAGCAATGAATCCTTCAATAATCTAGAGGATAGGTTTATGTTTTTGATGCTGAGTGTGGGCATGGTTTGGTGAGGTTTTTCTTTTAACTGAACCATGAGCTTTAGTTAATTGCTTATTCGAGTGGCAGGTTAAATTCTCATCTTTCACCAACTCGTTGAGGTGTTTCCTATATGATAAACCGTGTGATATGGTGCTACTAAACAAAAATTAATTAAAACGTACTTTGCTTTTTTTTTTCTTTTTCTTTTTTAATAAGAATATAGCGAGGAAATGACAAAAAAGAAAAGCAAATCAAAATGTGATCCTACTCGATGCCATAATTTATTCTCTGCAAAACTTTTATTCGAATACTATTCGTTTTTAAAAGGAAACCCTTTAAGAGATGCTTTTCTTTAGAAACCTTTGGCAGTGCTAACTAGAATAAGATGAGATGTTATTTCATTTGGGACACATGTAAAGGACAACAGTCTTTTTGGTGAGGTTGTATCCGATGGAAATTAACGCCCGAACAGAGCCAGGATGAGAACAAGGAAGACCTGCTCCTCTAATAAGTATGCAATCCAAGAAATTGCACAAAGAAAGATACATGATATGAACTAGACACACTCACATATGTGTCTTTGGAGTTTATACACTTGAAAATAGACGTTTGAATTATAAGTATTAATTACTGTACTCACTTCTTTGTTATTCTACGACCCCATGCATAATCAACGTGGTGGTACCTGCACCTGAAGGATCCTGGGTGCCTGGTCGGTGAACAAACACACCTCTTTATGGAACCACCATCAGCAGCAGCAGCACCACTACCAGCGACACCAGCAGCATCAGCAGCAGCAGCGGTGGCGGCCATATCTGTCCCTGCATGCTCAGTCACTATATCAACTGCCTGCATAACGAGCCATCTTTGCCCCTCTAACAACGACGTCCTAGGGCTGATCAAAGGCAAAACTGGATTACACATTCTGTCTGAAAACCCTCTTTTTGAAGGAGTTATCGATATTTCTATGTGCAAGAGGTGCTTGAGAAAAAAAGCAAAGAATCTGCAGGGGTTATTTTATAAGCAAAGAAAGGACGAGATAAAGAAGGATGGTTAAGTAAAGTTTAAAAGGGTGTATAAAAAAAAATTCTTTTTAGAAGCTTTTAATCGATTCCTTCTAAGAAAGGGTTTGCTTTTGCGTTCGTTAAGGTGATGAGACGAGACCTACCAGAGAAAGATCAGCGGCATGCACTGTTACGCCCTCCACTCATTGTATAGCCATAACCAAACGAGACAAAAACCCCCACTTGATTATATATGAACACTATTACGCACCTTTTTCACTCATACGAAACAAAACCATGACCTAACATTAACAAAGATGGCAAAAGCCACTAAAAACAGGTACCTCAGGCCCTTCTATTCTTTCCTGGTCGACTAGCCAAGCTGGAGCTTGTTTTCTGTGACACGGAGCAGTGGTTCTGCCAAATGGCCTGCCCAAAACATGCAAATTCCACTTGTTTTTTGCCAGGTGGCGAGGACATGCACATATAAATACGACCACTGGTTTTATGTTTTCGTAGTTTGCAGGATTGATTATTGATTGGGTTGGAACCAATTTGGTTGGTTCTGATAGTTGCTTATAGTTCTTTTTGGGTGGATAGACTTTTTTGCTTAGAAGAGATAAATTTTATGGAATGGGACAAACATGATTATTTTGTTTTGGGGTGGGGGATGAGATGAGATGAGATGGTTAGAAGCAAAAGCAATATGGGCGGTGCCACCGTCCATATGGTGCTAGTTCTACACGTAACGCAACGCAATAGTAAGGTCCAAAATGAAATGGGTTCAATGGAATATTGCAATTTGCAAGTATGGAACTGGTTTGCCAATGGTTCTTCTCCAGTACTAGATCCATACAATTGAAGGTCCTCGACTCGTTTGGTTCCTGAGAAAAGCCCTCGTGCTTGTAGACATTTTCTTTTTTAATAGTCAACTAAATAATTAAATCAAAGTAATTGCTTCAAAAAAAAAAAAATTTAAATCAAAGTAATATGTGATCTCATATGCAATGCAGCACTACAATTAATCCATTTTACACCGTTCTAAATGAATTATTGATTTATTTTACTTCTTACATAAGGAGGCACCTCACTATTTTGACTGGTACGGCTCTTCTACATTATGAGGACTAATGTCTTTTCATGTGATGTTTTTAACAAGTGAAAAAAGAAAAAAATTACGCCACTTGCATTTAAAGTTCACTAAATTTTAAATAATTCATTTCAACTCGAACATAACTAGAAGAATGACAAAAGTTTCTTAATAATTAATTTAACGTAATTGCATACATTTGCATTCAAACTTAAGACTTAATTTACACTAAACAACTCATACCAACTGGTTTTAATGGTTATTTTTTTAATAAAATCATAAGATTTAAAATGATAAAATTATTTTTTTTCAAAAAACCACATGTGATAAATTAAATATCCTCATAATTATACATATTAAAAAAGATTTTTTTTTGGGGAAAGTATTTGGTAGTCTGTCGTGTGCAATTCATGGTGTTGCACTTGTTAAAACCACCATCAAGTTATTTCAAAAAATTTTTAAAAATAATTTTAAATAAGACAACACATTCTTAAATTTGTTCATAAAAATTAACAAAAAAATTAAATAGTAATAATCTTAACTTAACTCGTGAGAGAAAAATTAATTGTAGTATTCTTAATTTCTTTTTTTAACAATTAAAAGTTCAAATTATTCATTTACTTTCATTTTTGATTTTTTTATCTATTTTTAATATATTAAATTTAATAGTCGTATTTGTAATATATATACTAAATATTCTATATATATAACTATGATAAAAATGTGATACATATATATTACAAATTTGAAATTTGGATAAAAAAATTTTGTAGGGAAATACTTATTTTTCCTTTTCTTGTTGGTAAAATATTTCAATTCAAATCCTTATTGACAAAACAAAATCAAACAAGGAAAGTTCAAATTAACGGGAAATTGATGGGAACACAGCCAAAAATCTCCCACCTTCACAAGAAAATTATTTGCCATTACTATTATTCTAGAAATTCTTCTTCAAAATCAATAGTACAAATAAAATTTTAAAAAAATTAGGATTCTTCTTATTTGCCACGAGGTAGCGTATTTAGGTCAATCTTTCGGGTCAGAGTCCATGAGCCGCCAACTAGTCAAAATTCACGCGTTGCCTTCAAAACCTACTCTCTTCCACTTGTAACTTATACAATTTCCTTCACTTTCCTGGAAAATTCTTCAGCTTATTATTGAATGAGCGTATAAATACACTGCCCACAAAATTTTTTCCCTGCCTACCCAACACCAACACCCACACCCACACCCATCATCATCACCATCTTTTCTTCCTCTTTTCTCAATTGTTTTACGGTTCTTTGGTTTTTATCAATTGAATTCATTCATATTTTTTTCTACAATTCTTGAACTGCATAACTGTTTTCTGGTTCTTGAAGATGGCTGCTTCTATGAAGTTACATGCTCTACCAATCATTGGGTTCATGATCTTGGCCCTTTTGCAGATTGGTTATGGACAAACCATGACTCCTTATCCTGCACCAGAAGGCCCTTCTAATGATGGTATGTTATACATCTATATGATTTTTTTTTCTTTTCGCTGTAAATCTTGAATTGGGTATCTGGATTTGGATTTGGATTTGATGATTGTTTTTTTTTAGCAGGCAAGTCAATTGATCAAGGAATTGCTTACGTTCTTCTGCTTGTGGCACTTGCAATCACATACCTCTTCCATTGATTTATTTTTCTTTGTCAGTGTCATTATATTAAATTCTTTATGTGCTTTCTCCATGTATTGAGTTTGGAGAAGACGCAGCGATTTTTTTTTTTTTTTTTTTCATAGATCAAGTGGTTAATTTCCAATTTCACAAATGAGAAGATAGGGATGGAGAGTTCGATTACTAATCTCTCCAAATTGAATGTTTACATTTTTTATCATTTGAGCTACTGGTGTGATATCTTTGTATCTATTCATAACAATAATAAGAGAATGATTCCTTTGAATTGCACAACAGTGAAGTGAACTTTTTGTCTTTAGTAGAATCGTAGATATACACATTTTTTTAATTGAACAATGGCCAAAAATACAATGTAGACTTCCACTCAAATGAAGGGTTACATACAATTCTACTAGTGTTGTGTTAAAGAGGTTTGCCCGTAGCTGAGGTAGGGAGTTATCTAATATTCACTTCTTTTAAAAGTATTATAAAATATATAATTTAAATTTTACTGTATTAACTTAACAAATTAATTTTCACATCGTGATAGACTAGCCAATATTTACAACTGATAACAACATAATTTTATATAAAAAAAATATATTAGGACCAAAATCAATCTATATATATTTATATTCTTTTTTTTTTTAAACAAATATAAGTAAGGTTCATTAACTTAAAAAGAATAGAACATCATGGTTAAAAGGAAAACACCATTTAGATTCAAGATACATGAAAACTTGATACAGAATCTGATCTAAATAAATGATTAATTTTAATATCATTTTTACCCCCAATATTTAAGATGGAGAAGAGGAAATCAATACAACAACCTTAAATGAGATCCAACTAAAAAATAGGTAGAAAATATGTAGAATCATGACTCCCATTTCAGCACTTACAGGTATGTGTGAAACTTGATTTTTGAAGAAATCAAAATGAGACTTCCTAGTTCTGTAAAATCTAGTGGCTTTCAAATTGCTCATCTTAACAGAGACTTTAACAAAGGTTGTGGAAGTGATTTTTTTGATTTCCAATAAGATGAAGCAAATAAAATTCTTGAGCTAACATCATATGCTCATCCAAGTACAAAAAGATCCACACTTGAAAAGTAGAGATCTAATACAAGCACAAAGACCAAAAACTCCAACCATGAACTAGTGAAATTTCTGGCGACGGCTGCGAAGAAATAAATCCATGGGAGTTCTTAGTTTTGGCCACCAAAATTACAGCTTCTGTAGAATAGTTGCACAAAAAAAATCAAGAACATATGCACAAACATATATAAAGGTATATAAACAACACAAACTAAATTTAAAACAAATGACAAAATACTAAAATTAAGTTATGAGCTATGAAGGGGCATGATTGCTGGTTCTAAAACCAGTTTCATTTGCCCTCCATACAACTTATATACAGAGTTTGAACAAGAATAAACGGGTGAAATAAATAAAGAAAAGTAAAAGTAATATACTTCTAATGGTGTGTTATAGAGGTATATTACATTCATTTATTTGTTTATCTACCGAATTATACATGTCCAACATACAAAAGATATTGGGTGAGAATTTAGTATTACCATCTTAATAATCAATGTATAAGTAAAATGTTATTCTATTATTTTTTTTAAGTTTACCTAATTTTTCTTAAGAAATCAAATCATTCTAATCCTTAATAAAAAACATGTTGGGTAGTCAAGAGTGTTGAACGTATGAAAAAGTTGTATATTGCTTGATGAATGAATTGATAATTACAACTGTATATATAATATAGCAGTACAATGAAGTGGTAAGTATTGACAACAATTGTGATAAGAATGAAACACTGAACTAGAGATAGAGATGAACTCTAACAGCTCTAATACGCCCCCTCAAGCTGAAGGGGGATGATCAATCAACCGAAGTTTGCTGAAGAAATGAGAAAACAGAGACCGAGAGAGAGGCTTAGTCATTAAATCAACAATTTGATCTGACGTGGACAATGAGGAAACGGTAAGCTGTTTCGACAAGACCTGTTGCCATACAAAATGAAAATCAACTTCGACGTGTCGCGTTCTTGCATTAAGACCGGATTAGTAAAAAGGAAGACAGCCCCCACATTGTCACACCACACATGTGGAGGGCGATGCAGATGAACACCAAGATCACACAACAAGTGAGTCAGCCAGTTTAATTCAACACTCACATCTGCAACTGCCTTGAATTCAGATTCTGTAAAAGACCTTACAATTGTGCGTTGCTTTCTAGAGTTCCAAGCAATCAAGTTGGAACCAAGATATATTAAGTATCCACCTGTTGAACGACGATCATCAGGATTGCCGGCCCAATCCGCATCAGAATAGGCAGTCAAAGTAAGACACGAACCTTTGGAAAGCAACAAACCATACCGCATTGTGCCATAAAGATAACGGAGAACACATTTAAGTGCTTGAAAGTGTGATGCCGTCGGGTGATGCATGTATTGGCACAAACGGTTAACAGCAAAGGACAAATCAGGTCGAGTGATAGTTACATACTGAAGGCTCCCACAGATTTTTCGATAGAGAAGACCATTTGTTTTATCTAATAACTCGCCTTGTTTGATCAGATGAGTGCCTACCGCCATTGGTGTGGAAGAAGGCTTACAATTTGACATTCCAGTAGTAGATAAGATGTCAGTAATATAAGATGACTGGGATAAAATCAAACCTTTCGAAGAGGAATGCACCTGAATGCCCAAAAAATAATGTAGATGGCCTAAATCACGAAGCTTGAATGCATTAGCTAGCTGAGTAATTAATAATTGCACTTGATTAGAATCATTCCCTATGATGATAACATCATCCACATAAACCAACAAAAAACATTGAAATTGATTTTTGTTGTAAATAAAAAGGGAAGAATCAGCCGACGAACCAACAAAACTCATGTGAAGCAAGAAAGTACTGAGTTTTTAAAACCATGCTCTGGGTGCTTGTTTAAGACCATATAGTGCTTTTTGTAACTTACAGACATAATATGGAAAATGGGTGTCTGTGAATCCCTGTGGTTGCATTATGTAAACATCTTCTTCAATATCACCATTCAAGAACGCATTTACTGACATCTAGTTGTCTTATGTCCCCATTCCTGGATACGGCCACTGAAAAAACAGTCCGAATAGTCATAGGTTTAACTACTGGACTAAATGTTTTTTTCTCTAATCCAGGCCATATTCTTGTGTATAACCCCGCGCCACCAATCTTGCTTTATATCTCTCTATAGCCCCATTGGCATGACGCTTAATTTTGAACACCCACCGATTGCCAATTATATTTTTGTTTGGTGGAGGTGGTACCAAAAGCCAAATGTGATTACTCATCAAAGCCTCCATCTCAAGTTTCATTGCATATTTCCATTCGGGAATGAGGTTGGCTTTGGTAAAAGATGATGTGTAAAACCTTGAATTTTTATTTAAATTTATAAAAATCAAACTATGAGATTTGCAGTGTTAATAAAGTGTTATTATTTTAATTATTTTTATTAAGTGAAAATTTTCTTTGATTAATTATGTTAAGTATCATTTTAGTATTTAAAAGATTTTGGTTAGTATATTTAAATACATTTAGTTTCTTGTATATATGTATATATATATTAAAGTGTGTGTGTATAATATACATATATGCACTTTTTAATGTGTGGTGGGAATTTAAAGTTGCTATTGATTATTATTATTATTATTATTATTAAACAATAAAAATACCCACTCACACCTACTTTTCTTCTCTCTCTCTCTCTCGGGCATTATTTTTTTTCATTACTTTTCTTCTTCTTCTTCTTGCTGTCACCTTCCCGCCCCACCACCACAAGCAGCTCCCTAACCGCCACTTTCAACCTGCATCACCACCCAACTCCCCACCACCTCCTCCTCCTCTCCCTCCCGAAGCAAGCAGCTCAACTCTCTCTTCTTTCCCCTGCATTTTTGGCCGGATTTTTGCTCAACTTGGCAGCTGAATTCAGTCACCATTTTGGACGTTTTTGAGCTCGATTTAAAGCTCATTCCTTGGGCTGCAATAATCTCTAAGTGATCCTAGGTAAATGCTTCTCTAAGCCTTCCATTTTTGTGTTTTTAATCCTAGGTTAAATGGGTCTCTTGGTAGTTTAAGTTAGTTAATGTTAGTTTGTAGTTAGATTAGTTGTTAGGAGGTTTAATGCTTTGCAAATAAGTAGTTTTTATAATTTTTATCAATTTATTTTAATTATTTTAGTTATATGGTGAAACTTTGATTTTGTATCTATATGTAAATTAATTTTAATTAAATATTAATTAGCTTATTTTGAGAGCTAATTTGATGGTTATTTATTTTCCAAGTTGTTTAAATTTTTACAAATGATTTGTAAACTAAATGATTTTTAAAGTATAAATATATATTTGAGTTTAATTGATTTTGTTGGATTTTAGTTAAAATTATAATGTATATTGTTATTTTTATTTAATAGAGATGTAAATTATTATTTATTAGCTAAATTAGTAATTTGTGTATTTTAGCTAATTTTAGTGAATTTTCG